>MJUU01035990.1:51057-146069 GCA_002080025.1 Modiolus philippinarum
GTGTCTTGTGAGAGGCGGAAGATGCCTACTCTACCAGGTGTCTTGTGAGAGGCGGAAGATGCCTACTCTACCAGGTGTCTTGTGAGAGGCGGAAGATGCCTACTCTACCAGGTGTCTTGTGAGAGTCGGAAGATGCCTACTCTACCAGGTGTCTTATGAGAGGCGGAAGATGCCTACTCTACCGGTGCATTTGATCTCATCCATGGTTTTTTATTGGGTCCGTGATGTTCATTTTTGTACGTGATTGTGTCTTCATTTTTTTGTCTATGCCGTACTCATGTTATTTGTTTGTTTCTTTATTTGTCCCAAGTTACCACTGTGCTTGGATTATTCGTTTTATTAAACTGACTGTTCGGTTCTCACTTACTTTACATATGTATACAAGGCAGAATATGTGAGCAGTCTACAGGTATCATAACCCTGTATCAAAATCAAGTTTATTATTATTATTTTGAAGTTTTGGAAGAGGAATGTCTTAGCTACAGTATGAAGCAAAGTTTGTTGTCCAAAGAACTCCACAGTTGCATTCTGGTTTCAAAGTACATTCTAGTCATAAGACTTAGGCTGAGCATTCAGAAATATGTCACCACAAAATTAAATTTCATTTTTCGAATAGGGCGACTTTGCGATTATTAGGGACGACCATTTGATTTTCAGAGGCTTGGCTTGGACGATTTTGTAAATAAATAAAAAGATACCCAAGTTACTGTTAATTTGTATTCTGTATATGTACATTTCGACAACTTATGTCTCTTAAGTGCTGGTCAAATCAAAATATTTGGAAATCCATATACCGAAATATGTGTAAAGGCTGATAGAGAACAAAGTACCAATAGAATCTAAATAAGAAAACAAAAATCAGCTTAGGACAGAGCTATGCAAGAGGGAAATAAAATTAGTTTGAACAAAAATTTACTAAATCAAAATATTGCAAGTTGCACAGGGATACTTAGCTTAATGCTGTACGCTAAGTAATTTGTAACAGCATAAAGTGCAATAAAAGTTAACTGACTTATTAAAAAAAGATTTTGCAAGTTTCCAGATGATATAAGTTTTCGGGTAGGCACCATGGGTAAAGAATTAAGTTTTGTTATGAGTGAAACAAATATTCTAATCCCACTTGTCGTGTAAATAGATCGTTTAATTTTGCTTCGGGAAATAACCAAATAAATAATTTGGTATGACATTTGGTGTACATCTTGTTAAGAGTTGGAAATGAATAGAAATCATTAACTGAAAATCAAATGGTAACTCCTTATATTAATAGCATTATCATTCGTTTCCTTTTTTATCGAGTAGCCTAAAAGCACACCTGTAGCAATGGAATTTTGGGTCAATTATTTAAGTAATAGTCTACAAAGCATCAGATCAAGTTTTGATGAAAATTGCAGTCTTGAAATTAAATAGGGAAGGTAAATATATAAGTCCTCCAGACTTACATTTATGTACAAAGAACCAGACTAAATTATGTGTTAAAATGGAGGTAATAACAAAATCGACAGGACTGATGTAAAGATGGTCCTTCATAAAAATTGCCCATATATTTCCGATCCACCCAAAAACATTGCCACCTGGACCGAACATAGTTTAACATGGGACCATTTGGGAATATGCACGTTTTGCCTATCTTCTCTGAAACTACTGAAGTAAACTGAACCAAACTTTACAGGAATAATGTATTAAAGGTCCATCACAAAGATTGCTGAATTTTTTCTGATTTGCCAAAAAAAAAAAAAGATGGCTACCAGAAAGGAACATAGTTTAACATCAGAACCTATGGGAACCACGTTTTGTCTTATCGAGATAACTGTTAATTAATCCGTTATAACGGTATACCAGTGTTTTGTTTTCTCGAGATAACAGTAAATTATCCGTTGTCACAATATAAAAATGTTTTGTTTACTCGAGATTACGGTTAATCAATCCGTTATCATGATATAACAGTCTTTTGTTATGTCGAGATAACGCTTAATCAATCTGTTATCACGATATAACAGTTTTGGTTTCTCGAGATAACAGTTAATTAATCCGTTATCACGATATAAAAGTATTCTGTTTTCTCGAGATAACGAATTCAAAAAAAAAAATTATTATTATTTTGTCATCTCACGACTTCCGCAGCCACGGAGGTATCTTTGCCTAATAAAAAACGAATAATTGGTATAAGCCCTCGCGTTACGATTAAACTGTGAAAACAAGTAGGAGAAGTAGGAAATTGACTCTCCATGTTAGGGAAATTGATAATTTTGAAATTAAAGTCGTTCATTTTACCGTAAATTTGAGCACTAAGATGACCATTTTGGTCATCCACAAAAAGATGTAGATCTAGTCATTTCCGTTGTATCCTTTATCTCTATTTCTAAAGGATATATTGATGAAATCCATTTAACAAAAGATGCGCTATTAAAGAAAAGAACTACACCAATATATTTATAGATGAAATTTAAGGATGTAGTATCCTTTTATGGGCCTAAATGAGTCCCTGAAGAAATTCAGTCTCGTAAGAGTATAGGCACAAGTCTGTGTGCAGAGGACCACAGTTCCGCCCATTGGTATACCAACTTGCTCTTGATAAATAGCACCTCCACATGTGACAAATACGTATATATTTAGTAATAGAAATCAAGCATACTGCTTAATCCAGAATTAGATATTAATTTTTTTTATTAAATGGTTTGCTTGACTTTGATATCTTACCAGTTATTCAGAAACTACAGCTACACATTGTTTTCACAACTTTAGAATACATCAGCAAACGAACACCGAAGCAGAAAGGTGAAAAGGAGAAATTCTAAAGTCGGAAATCAGGGCACAGCAATTCATATCCAACACGAATTGAGACAATGTGACAAAGACAAAACAAACAAACAAACGAAACGCTACAAAACTAAAGCACAACAGTGTGAACTCCTATAAAACTTCAGATATTATCAAGTGCTCCGGAAGGATAAACAAAATCTGCTCCATGCGTGGCACCAATGACACGGCCAATGAAAAGTCAGGTTTTGTCACAATCGGTGTTTGTCAGGCCAGTAATAAACTCTGGATCTTCCAAAAGATATTTATTGTCCTCTGGGAAATAGAACATTGCAGGTGACGACCGTAAAACTATTGTATTGACAATTGCAACAGTGATTGAATACAATTTTAAACCACAATTTCGCTCTGTTTACAGCATCGCTGTACTAACTACTGATAAGAAAATAGCAAATGATTTGTGAAATGTAGATGACATATTCCATGGACATTGGAATTTTTTTGATAATTCTTTATTTAAAAAAAAACCCATTAGTTTTAATTACAAAATAAGTATATATTGAAGAAAAATACATATATAATCGTGATAATTAATAGTAATATATATTTTTTTATTTCATTAATTATTGAAAATTATATATATATGACACAATTGTGTGCTCAATCCTCAAGTGCAGCAGATATAAATCTCCACTTATTTTCTACGGTTTCTCTTCTTGCAACAGAAAAAAGGTAACTGGCCATCTTTTCAACTGATATTTCCCTTTTGATTTGTTCTTTGATAGATATACTAAATTCGGTGTTAAGGGTTTCAACTTACATGTATAAATGTAGTACAAGACAATCAAAAGAATAATGTCAATTGCCATGTTTGAATTTTCGGAAGTGCAACCAAATATAATTTCTACAGTATTAAATGGAAATTAAATACCTTTTTCAGGGAACCTGTTATGGAGAGAAAGCCAAATATTTTTACTGTGTTGCATATCCAAAAAAGATGTAAAATATTTTCTTTAAGTTCTCCACAGAAACTGCAAAGTTCAGTTTCCTGTAACTTGCATTTAAATAAAGAAGAATTTGTTGCAATAATTCTGTGTATAATTTTGAACTGTAACATACTCACGGAGACATGGGAATATCACTGCTAAAAAACGGGAAGTTCTCTGTTGGAAAGTCGAAGATATTACGCGTTTTAAGACGTCCAGAGTTGTCAATATAGGCATGATGCAGATGATAATGTATCAGTGGTATCTTCAATCTTAAATTCAAAATTGTTTAATAAAAGAACGGAAGCTGAAATTTAAGAACTTGGTTAGCATTTTGTGTTTTTTCTTAAGTAGCCATTGCATGAACCAGGCTTCATACGAAAAAAGAAGGAAATCGGCTAAAAGTGACACACAATTTGTTCCCATAGGTATCCCAATTGTCTGCTGGAAAACTTGACTTTCGCATTCTACAAATATATTATCAATAAATATTTCTAGCATATTGCGATGACATCCGAAAGTTTAAAAAACATATATAACAACTCAGCAATGCGTCAAGAAAGTATTGTTTTGATATTTTGTAGACTGTATAGTTTGAGACATGCTCAGGACATACTAACCCTTCCTGAGCAGCTGATGTCACTCTGTTTTTTGACGGTTCACACTGTTAGTGCTTTATTTTTTTGTGTTGTATATGTAATGTTTGTGTGTTTTGTTGGCATGTAGCGTTTCGGTCTTACGTCCTTTGGTGTTCTTGCTTTTGCCTTGTCTCTGGACTTTGATTTATGTAATCTTGTGCTTTGTTCCCTCGGTACTCTACTGCCGTTGTTTTGATCCTATTTTATTATCCCCGCACTTTCGAAGAAAGTTCGGGGATAATGTTATACCCTCCGTCTGTCCGTCGGTCCGTCCGTCCGTCACACTTTTCTTGTGACTCAAACTGTTCCTACATTTTTGAATTTAGGGCTTTTATTTTGTTGTAGAATTGTTGCATATAGTCTGCAGATGCGCAATAAGCTTTCGGATTTTCGATATTGGTCTTGGTGCAAACAAGAGGCCCCATGATGTCAATTTTTACACATGTGGCATGTGACACAAACTCCTCCTACATTTATGGATTTAGGAATTAATTTTGTTATAGAATTGTTGCATATAGTCTTTAGATGCGCAATAAGCTTTCGGATTTTTGGTATTGGTCTTGGTGCAAACAAGATGTCTAGAAAAGACCCAAAGATGTGGATTTTGACACATGTGGCATGTGACGCAAACTCCTCCTACATTTTTAAATTTAGGGATCAAATCTTTATGCAGAATTGTTGCATGTAGTCTAAAGATTTGCAATAAGCTTTTGGAATTTTGGTTCCGGTTCCAACTTTGGTAAATTTCCTGAAAATGTCAAAGACACATATTTTTTTAAAAATTTTGGCATATTATCTTATATTCTGACAAGTGTTTGGTAAAAAACGAAATTCTGATAACTTAGGATTCTGAAAGGCGATTCCAATTTTGGTAAATTTCCTGAAAGTCTCAAAGACCACTTATTTTTTGGAATTCTACCTAGCAACTGTATTTAAAATGTTTGTGTAGTTAAGACGAACATTTTCATCAATTGGATTTAAAAAATATTTGATTCCAATTTTGGTAAATTTCCTGAAAGTCTCAAAGACCACTTATTTTTTGGAATTCTACCTAGCAACCATACTTAAAATGTTTGTGTAGTTTAGGACGAACATTTTCATAAATTGGATTACAAAAATATTTGATTTCAATTTTGGTAAATTTCCTGAAAGTCTCAAAGACCACTAATGTTTTGGAAATCTACCTAGCAACCATACTAAAAATGTTTGTGTAGTTTAGGACGAACATTTTCATAAATTGGATTTCAAAAACCACTCATTTTTTGGAATTCTACCTAGCAACCATACTTAGATTGTTTATTCAGTTTAGGAAAAACATTTTCATCAGCTGGTTTTCTAAAATATTGATTCCAATCTCGGTAAGTTTCCTGAAAGTCTCAAAGACCACTGATTTTTTGGAATTCTTCTTAGCAACCATATATCCTAGAATTCTTTTAGTAAAAATAATGACTATCAATAGGTAGATTTAAAAAATAATGAAAAAAATATGCCAAGGGTGTATAACAACTGTTTTCTGTGCAGGGAGTGCGGGAATAGCTGTCGTTTCCGACAACATCTAGTGTCTAATTGTAAATGTCTGTATATGCATTATATATAAATGAATTATTTTATATTTCAGTACCTTTGGAAGGATTAGATATAAGTGAAAATCAAATAACATTACAGGAGTACAGAAACACAAACGTGTCTTGTATGACAAAAGGACGACCATTACCGGAAATCACGTGGTTTATATCTGGGCGACAGCTCCATGATAACCTTACAAGTATCTCATACAATGACATAGAGGTCATCAGTACAATACATTATACCGGGAACAGGAGCGATAACCGTGGGTCACTTTATTGTAATGCTGACAATGGAATAACTAAACTGGAGTCGTCCAGAGTACTACTAAATATAACGTGTAAGTGTGATACTTAATCATTTTATCGTTAAAAAGAAATCTACAGAATTATGTAAGATTAATGGATTCATTGCCTCTTTTTACTGGATACGACGAAGCTACAATTACCCTTCTGCATTTACTCGCCAAACCATCTCCAAGTTGCATCAGAAACGAATTTTGTATATATAACGGTTCACTGTTTTTCTAATTAAAAGGCTTTGATATCAAGATAATTAACTAATGCAGACATGGAAAGGGGACATATAGATAACAAGGACGTATATTCTCAATATATGTCCTTGGAAATAATACCACAAACAATTCAGTTTACAACACAGATGATGACTATTTTCCTTTTTTCACAGGAGTGCACGATTCCTGGCATAAAACTTTACAAAATTACAAAATATTACATGATCATGAAACAGACATGTATCAGTCTAATAGTATAGGATATACATAGGACTACAGAAATTTTAATCGATGTTTCATTTACTGTGGTGTTTGAGATAAAGAAGTAGCCTGCATTTTTCTATTAACAGGTGTAATGCTATTTTAGCAAAATTATCATTTTGTAAAATAAGCACATTCCATTGTCAAACTGCCGTGGAAACGTAAAAGGCCGTTGCCTTTCAAGATTTCATTACACTTCAGTTATGTATGTTATTCACAACCTTTGGAAAAAAAAGAAGAAGAAATGAAGGGGCTTACAAGTATGCACAGTACCAAGAATTAACCATATATATTGTTTGTTGTAGATCCCCCGGATATATCAGTATTGACACACGGATTGCCTATCGAAGGCAGTGAAGATTACAACGTGAGTTGTCTTGTACTTGACAGTAACCCGGATGTAAGCAATTTTGTTTGGCTGATTGGTTCAGAGATAGCTGATCAGACCAGTAATGTTTTGACGTTAAACAATTTGAACAGGACAGATACAAATAACTACACATGTACTGCAACGAATGATATTGATCAGCCATCTACATCTACTGTATTTATTGATGTGTTATGTAAGTTTTCAGTATTTGAGAATGAAATGATCAGATAATAAAATTATAATAGTTATAATGCACTGCATCTTGGAAACACTAAAAGTCTCGGCTTTATGGATTATGTTACCCCTGAAATTCACAACTTTATTGATTTGGACACAGATCTTTTATTCGGGTCACTTCATAGTGACGGCAAAATAATTTCTGATTTATAAAAAGTACGCATATTTTTCTAAAAATTATGATATAAGGTTTAAAAAAATTCTATACTTGCAGATAAAGGAACTATATTGTCATTTACTTACGCCAATTCTTCAATAAGTGAAGGCGACACGTTTATTGCTGACGTAACAGCAGAAGGTAAACCATTACCGAATGTCACATGGTCTTACGACAGAACTAATACAATCTTGTTGACAGAACATGACACAGAGACCAGTACTCTAAACATTTCAAGACGATGTGAAGATACTGGAAACTACACTTGTACTGTGGATAATGGTTTATTAAATCCTGATACAGAACATTTTAGGTTGACTATTTCATGTAAGTAATGTTTGAACTAAACACACTGTTTATAATATAGCCTACTAGTTTCTAGTATTGTGTTACAAAGTTAGAAATTTGGTGATCTGAAGGTGTGACATGCTAAACCGTAGAACTCCTCAGTAACATATATTCGAAACAAAGTTTGAAGGCTTGCTTTTGTCAACTAATAAAAACAATTCGTAAAGGTTCCGCGGAACCTGGTGTCTCTCCTGCTCACTCCGCTTTCATTGTAATTTGGCATATATAGAGATGAGTTTACTAAGAATTCTAAGAAACAACTGGTCTTTGAGAGTATCAGGAATTTTACCAAAATTGAAACAAAAAATTTTAATCGTTGGCAATATTTGTTTTGACAAAAATTTATCCAAAAAGCATAGTTGCTAACAAGAATTTCAAAACAATTGCTTGTCTTTGACTCAGTTTGAGAGTTTCAGGAAATTTACCAAAAATGGAATCAAAATTTTTGCAATCTAAGCATTGAAAAATTTTCTTTTCACAGAAATTCATTCAAAAAGCATTGTTGCTAACAAGAATTCACAAAAACGGTTGTCCTTGGGAGTTTCAGGAAATTTACCAAAATTGGAATTAAAAATTTTTGAAATATAACTTTTGAAAAAAATAGTTTTTACTAAAATTAATCCAAAAAGCATGGTTGCTAACAAGAATGAAAAAAAAAAACTGTTTGTCTTTGAGAGTTGCAAGAAATGTACCGAAATTGGAACCATATTATTTATTCTTAAGTTCCAATTTGTTGATAATATGGACCAAAAGCAAAATTTAGTCATTGATGCGGAAAATTTCGGTCAAGGTGACATAATTCAGGTTTGGATGTTGGTTACTACTAGAGATGTAACCATTTACCAATCATCATCCGTCTATGAAATGTAGATGCCGAGATACAGTGTAAAAAATTGATTGAAAAAAAAACAAGTCCAACAGATGCCAAAATACGGAAAAATTGAAATTATTTTTTTTTCAAAAATATACTTGGGATTCAATAATGAAGTTGTACTGAATATTGTGTCAAAATTCATTGACTTTGAGCAAGATTTCAGAACGTTATTGAAGTTAAAAAAACACATTTGGGTAAACCAATTATTGACGACGACGCCGACGCCTACGACGACGTAATCTGTGGTCACTCTGTCTCGCCTTCGCGACATTCGTCGCAGGCGAGACAAAATCAAGTCCTTTTGACTATATACATGCTATTACATCGAGAGATTTGTTTGTTGAATCTGTTTACTATTCTTATCGTAGTATTGGGTTTAATAAAATATAAGATAGAGGGTAACAACAATATTACCGAACAAAATTGTCAAGTACGAAAGTCCATGAGACAAAGACAAAGCAGGTGGAAATCACTGGAAAAATTGTCAACCACCATGGCCCTGACTTGGTACAGGTATTTCAGAACAAATGGTGGGTTAAACAGGTTTTATGGCGTGCCAAATCTCCCCTTCCATTGCGGTAGTGTCCGGCAGCAACTAAAGACCGGTTGCTATTGAAAGGTCGTCTTGACAGTTTAAAATCACTATCCCAGTATTAAGTAAAAAAAAAAAGAATCTTGAATAGGAGTTTGGACTGAAACTTCAATGCTAAGACGTGACAGGAAATCTATAAAGTTTTTGTCTGTTATCACCATTTGTGATATCATTACCAAATTTTTATTTCACAAATGAGAAAGAAAAACCTTTTTCAGTTGCACCAGAGTTTGTTACCAAATTAAACCTTACATTTTTTATTGGCAATAATATAGATCACACTGTCATTTCCTAGTTTCTAATCTAATTCTCTAGTTTTTGTTTCTGTAACTGTAGGCATTTCAGTTGATTTTTTCACTATTTTATTTTCTTTTCAGCGTCCTTTCATTATTTGTTATCCGATGTTATCTGATTTCATGGTATTTTTTGCTATTATTCACAAAGAGATTGTGCATTTTTAGGTAAACCGAGAACAGAGTCGTACACAGACAGTGAAAATAATGTAATAATATCAGCTGGAGGAACCTTAAGACTAGAATCCACTTTTGTTGGATTTCCACCACCAACTATAACTTGGCATTTCCAGGCTAACAATCAAACGGCCAGCTCGACTGTCCCTACAGATCATTACGTTACTGTCAGCGATGAAGCCATCCATGTTACAACATTATCTGTACTACAGGTTAATTCCACACATTCTGGCCAGTTTATTGTTATAGCAGAAAACACCCTGGGCCAAGATAGGAGGGTCTTCAGTGTAAATATAGTAGGTATGTATTTTTGTTAGCAGTTGTCAAAAGCCAGTACTTTGAATGTTTCATTGTACAGGAACATAATATTCTTACATTTTATAAAGAGCTTACATCGTGAGGCAGGCTAGCACTCTTTGACCCATCTTTCAAAATTACGTTTTGTCCCCCCATTTTTCTTTTTTAGATTGTGGTCATGGAGTTAGTAGTCTACCTGTATGGGTTTTATTCGTATGTTTATTCTACGATAGGGAAACGGGACAGAGAAAGGGGAGGTTTGGGTACCCATAAACCGGTTTAACCCTACCGCTGGCTTTTGCTAGTGCCGGTACCAAGTCCGGCTGTCCCGAGTTCCTATCGTTGTTTATGTTTGTCTTTTGTATTTTTATTGTGGGTTTTTTTCTTGTGCAGTTCCTATTTACTTTCTGGCATGTGGCTATGTTTTTCGGCCATTGTAGGTGTTTCCTGTTATCTTTTTTATTCCATTTTACAAATAGAAATTTATCATACGGTAATGGTAGTTTAACTTTTCAATATATTTTAAGGGCCTTGTTATAAAAAGACTCATAACAATTTGATTATAATGATTATACATATACATTGAAATGTAAGTGTTTTAACTTACGAGATAATATGAATGTCATGATTTAAAAGCCATTTCAACGGAAGATTTTGTGAATGTAATGATTATACAATCAAATGAATTTCCTATCTATAAGAGATAAAAATACACATATAAAAATTACATCAGTTATATCTTTTTTTTATATTTTGATAAAATAACTAAATACCGAAGTAAAGGTGTTCTTGTCCGACTGAGAAAATATCTAGTTTTTTACATGAAATCTTCATGCCCATAGTGGAAAATCTGCCTTCGTACATTAAAGATACGAACCATGCACTATCTTTGTTTGAGGATTTCAGTTTTCAGGGCAACAATAGACTGATATTTACTATGGATATAACCGCTCTTTACACCAGCATTCCAAACAATGACGCACTTCTAGCGGTCAAGTATTTTCTCAATAGAAAACCCAATCCGTATGCATCCACAGACATTATTCTCAGACTCACAGAATTAGTCCTTACTCTCAATACGTTTCAATTTAATAATACTTTTTATTCTTAAATTGGTGGAGTTGCGATGGGAACGAAAATGGGCCCCAGCTTGGCTTGCATTTTTGTCGGTTTTTTGGAAAAAAAGATGTTCTCAGAGTTCACTGGACCACTTCCGGATTTATACAAAAGATTTATTGATGACGTATTTGGTGCTACCTCCAAAAGGCGACACAAACTGGAGACATTCAACCATTTTGTGTCGACCTATCATCCAGCTTTCGACATCAGTGAATCTAAACTCTCCTTTCTTGAATTCAATGTATGATTCATGAAAACGTACTATCGACATCAGTTTTTTACAAACCAACTGATGCACACTCTTATTTGGATTATTCTTCTTGTCATCCTTCAAGTCAATCCTTCAAGTTGCAAAGACGCTATCCCTAAATCTCAATTCATGCGGCTCAGACGTAGATGACAAGGACTTCGAATTACAGTGTGTCCTGATGTCTGAATTCTTCATTAGGAGAGGATATCCAATGGAAGTGATTTCCAGGGCTGTTGACTCTGTTACTACAATTTCTCGCAGAAAGGCAATGAAAAGAAGAAAAAAGAAAACAGCGAAAGAATACCTTTAGTTCTAACCTACCATCTTTACAATTTCGCTATACAGAAAATATTAGTACAGAATTTCAAAAAAAATTATACAAGATGATCCACTGATGGCTAAAATATTTCCATCTTTGCCAATTACAGCCAATCGCAAAGGAAAAAGTTTAAGAGATCACTTAGTGTCCAGCAAAATCAGGACCGACCAGACCAGTAACAACAAGTCATATAGGGGAACACGACGTTGTGGTTGCAAGATATGTCGAACTTGTTCCTTTACTATGGAAACTGAATTTATCAAGGGTCCTGATGGTTCTTACAAAATCAGTTCTGGTTATACTTGTATAACCAAGAATGTGATATATGCCATAGTATGTAGACGGTGTCACAAAATATATGTTGGTGAGACTAGCCGCAGACTGGGTGATCGCTTTGCTGAGCATCTTCGATCCGTAACAGCTCACAAAGACACTCCCGTCGGTAACCATTTCAGGTTTCGCCAACATTCGATGGAAGACATGAGCGTGACAGTCCTTACTCAGGTTGACAGTTCACGACAACAGCGACAACAGTTAGAACAACAAATTATATTCACTCTAGGTATAAATATAAAAACTAGTGTTTAATGTACTATCCTTGGACTGGTATCTTTTGTTTTATTTATTTTTACATTATATTTGTTATTTCAATACTTTTTTGATATATATTTTCTTTTGATTACTTTTTGTTTCGTATTGAGGACTAAATTTCCTTCTCCTACCCATTTGGATTTCTTAAACTATTGGGCTCCAAACAATTAACGTCAAGTATATTTTACCTATAATCAATTACTCTAAACTACAGTAAACATCAAATTTATTTTACCTGTATTCCACTTGTGACGTAGCATTTCACTTCTCGGCCATTTTGTCTTTCTTCCACGGCTCCTTGAAGACATCAATGTCGATGATCTTGGCCAATCCCTACCTCTGTCTGCTTGTTTTTTAAATCTTTTTTACGTTTTGATATGTATATATTTTTTGTTTTACCTTTTATCGCAGTTCGACAAGAATTTTAACTCGTTTGTTTATAAATGTGAATTTAGTTTCTGCATATCCGCATTTCGACAACTTATGTCTCTTCAAAGGACGTTTAAAAACTGATAGAGAACAAATAACCAAATGATCTAAATGTAAAGCCAAAATCAGCTAAAGTCAGATCTTTGCATTAGGGAGATACTCCATAGTTTTCAACAACGTTTTCATAAATTTATATATTGCAAGGTTGTAAAAAGAATCGGCTTTCGGATCAGCACCGAAGCACTGACTCCTGGGTTGTTGAATACCCTCGCGGACTAACAGTAACAGTACACCAGCAGAGGCATCGACCCAGTGGTAACAAATAACTAAATACCGAAGTTACTGTGAATTTAGTTTCTGCATATTGATAAAATTGAGATGTTTTGACGCTTATTTACTGGGGAGTTATTTACTTTATTTCAGATGCAAGTAATGGCAAATCTGTAGCTGTAAATGTAGAAGCCGTTGTAGGCGGAGTGGCAGGAGCAGTCTTATTTTTAATTATAGTTGCTTTAGTGTGTAATTGTTACAGGAAAAAGAAAAAGAAAGGTACATAGTAAAACGCAGATATAACTGCCCTATATAATATTGTTGATTTTAGTACTGAAGACATCAGCAGGAATTTGTCACTTTAATTTGTTGTTTGAAAAAAAAAACATTTGTGATTTTAGTTAAACCCTATTGTGCACTGAAAAACATCGGTCTCGGACTCTTTTTGTATTGCATTTTCTTGTAGTATAATTGATGGAAATGTTATAAATGTTGATGTGTATCCCTCTGAAACAGAGAGATACACAAAGGTATCTGCTAACATTGATTTCTGACATTTAGTCAGCTGTCTTTTTTCATATACTTATTTTGCCCATCAACACCCACTTTTCATGTTATATTCTTAAAGCACGTACCCGTGATAACCGGTAAGGAAATTGACATTTCTCCTTCCTTCGATTTTCCAAGACGTTCAAATTTCAATGCAAAGTCTATAAAGAAAACTTAGAAAATGGACATTTTACGCCTAGAGTTTAATTGCTTCTATGTTAAAATGAAGTGCATGAATCTATTATTTTTGCTTTTCCTTTGTCAGCCTTTCATCTGGTCCTGCTAATTCAGAACATTTTATGAATTTCTGAAATTCTTATTTTCATTCAAAATTACTGCATCAAGTCAGTCCTGAGAATAAGAAAAAAAAGATGTATACATCACTTGTGTTAATCAAAAATAAATATCCACTGTGTGTACTTACCTGAAGTGACAGCATTACTAGCATTTTATGTACTCACTTGAAGAGATAGCATTACTATCATTTTCTTGATTTTTTCCAGAAAAACAGAGAAACCGTTCATGGAGATCAAGGTAAGGGTAACATCGATTTCAAAAACTGAAATATAGTTTGTAGCAATAGTCAAACTCACAGAAACATTTTGACATGTGTAAAAATTCCATTAATTGTAGTTTGATCAAGCCTCGAAGAATAATTATTATTGATTACAGGACACTTTATAAAAGTACACCAGACAATTACGCTTGAGAGTGAAACAAAACGTACATTTATACATTTTTTGTTATCTCTGCGAACTTTCTGCTTTACGCTGTGTGAAGCATATAGAAAATTTCAGTTTTTGTTGCACATTTAAGTACCGAAGTACTTTCAATAATCTTTCTAACATTACAATATCAACAGCTAATCAATCTTCAGTTCTTAATCAAATAAAAACATTTGAAAGAATAAAAACGAAAAATTTATCAAAGATGACAAAAAAAAGAAAAAAAGGAATAATTAGGACCTAAACAAAAGCCAGTATCAGCTAAGGACAGAGCATTGCCCAAGAAAATCCTGAGATTCAATGTTTTAATACTGCAGAGTACAGCCAAAATAGATTTTAGAAATTATATAACACTATCGAGTACATACAGAGCAAGACGTTTAAAGTAGCCAGGTCTATTGTCAGATTTTGATTTTATGGGATGTTACATTGCCTAACGGTGTTCTACATACTAGTGCTTAAAGTTGTAGGTTATTATAAAGTTATGGCCCTCGAAAGAGGGGAATATTCCAAATTGTCAACTGCACTTATGGTTATTTCCCGAGGGTTTAAGCCCGAGGGAACTAACCTCAGTGCAGTGGACAATTTGGGATATTCACCGATTTTATGGGCCGTAACTGCTTTATTATACCGAACAAACATTGAAAATATTATTCAACAGACATTGCAACTTTTCGGGGTTATTCAATGGACATTGTAATTTTCAGGGGTAATTCACTGGTGAATAATAGGGTTATTCCATGGATGTTGTAATTTTCAGGGATTATTCACCGGTGAATAATAGGTTATTCACTGCCAGCAACAATTTTGTGCCGAAATATCCAAATTATTTCATACCATGTGACTATGTCTCAACCAATAGAATTGATTCTTTATTATGTAAGGTATAATAAAAATATTTGTTCCACCGAACAACAGTTCCTGTGGCAAAAATATTCTATTGAAGGGGCAAATATCTTATTTACATTTTGTAATTTATTTCAAGTCGTAGTAGTAATCCTAAATATTCGTACCTTTGGAAAATAGCTAATAATTTTGTTTTTTTGGGGTAAAATATAAACAATCAATTTCTATTCCGTTGTATTTTTATCTATGATATTTGTTGTATATTTGTAATAAATTACCTTCATTACTTAAGTTAAGTACGTTAACTGGTTTTTCTTTACAAAGATATTTCAACCAAAAAATATGTATATAATAATGCAGATTTTTTTTTACTTTGGCCTCATTGATAATACAAAGTGTTTTTCCGATCGTCCATTGCTTTGCTGATGTCAGTTGTCATTAAAGCCAAGCAGTAAACCGGGAAATTTTCAAACCATCTTTTTCGTTGTTTGCATTCCAAATGTCTCGACTTCCCGGTTGGCGGTTCTCCCCTCTTAAACAAATTATTTGCGACGGTTTTACTTAACGCTAAAATAGCAAAAATGAAACTGCCGCAACAATTTCAAAGTTTATAGTGCAAAATCTCATAAAATGAAAGAGTTTCTATAGTTGACGTTGACGTTTCTTTATTGGGGGTTATTTGTATTCTGTCAGCTCTGTTATAAATTTTAAGTTTTGGTATTATCAATGGAACTGAAACACATAAGTGTCGTAGTGGTCCCTACAGAGCTTATTTCACTTTTCATATGCTTCACATAGCCTTTGTCACCACTTGCAATGTAGTGCTAATAATTTTTTTATTATTCCATTATATTTTTTGTTTCAGTCCTAAAGATATAGATGATATTATCCGCGAGAATCGTAAGTAACAGTATCAAAACAAGTTAAAGATGGTTTTATATCCCAGGCGACAACAGATCTTTCCCTTTAAAAGCTTAATTGTTCTTTCCTACACCGGATTTGACCACACTTCCGGATATGACATGTTCAACACGGCGGGTGTCTTATAAGAAGCAGGAGATGCTTACTCTACCGGTGCACCTGATCTCACCTATGGTTTTTTTATTCGTGTTGTTCAACTTTGTGTGAGTATGTGTCTGCATTTTTCTTTTCAGTGCCGTACTTATGTCTCTGTTTCTATGTTATTTTCGATGTTGCTATTGTCCTTGGATAGTTCGTTTTGGATTGGCGGTTCGGTTCCCACTTACCTTATAAAAATGTACATACATATTCCAATTTACAGCAAAGAAATATTTGCATTTTTATTTTGGCTAACATTGATGAAACAGGCTGTACAGACAACTGAAATTTTGTTTCTAGTTTTCTCACGTGGAACTATACCCAGATTGAGCCAATTTATCAGTTCTGATATCATTTCAGCTATATACTTAAAATCACAAACAAACAACAAACAACCATAGAAAATACCGATTCTTAATCACAGCAACTCAATCAAAGCTCCGATGGAGCTGAATCTCGAAGCCCTGAAAATCTACACGTGGCAAAACTTCGTAGTCATCCAAAGAACTGCTGCATACGTCTGCATGTATTAAGTTATTCCATAATACGTGAAAATAATCGGATTATGTGATTTCGCATGTCGATTTCATTGCTATAAATATATGCAATACACTGTCACAGGTAAACACTTTGCCAAATTACTGCGCGACAGGGTCGTTGATCCGAGACGCAATAAAAAAAAACGAGTAATTTGATAAACATGAATATTGTATACAATTTATTAAAACAACATCGCGTTCAACTCAAGAAAATGAAGAAATATAACTTAAAAACACAATGTGTACGATTTGGAAAGAAACTTGCGTACTATATTTTATCGGAAGCACGAAGATTATCTTTTAGAGCTGTTAATAAGCTTGAAGACTCACGTGATTTTTTCTTGTCATTTTAACATCTCTCCAGCCATTCATGGCTTCGAGATAAAAATATACTCGTAAGCTTTCCAAAACAATTTCTGAAAAGCAAATGGCAAAATTCACATACTGAAACCATTTTCACTAGGGATCGTCATTTTCTTGTTTTATTCAGAGAGATGTAAAATTAAAAAAAAATCATATGTCACAAACTCTTCACCCCTTGCAAAAAATGTATTTTTGTTTTATGTTCGAGAATTTTGCGGCATTATGATTGAAACAAATGCGCACCAAAGCGTATATTTTTTAATCAAAATCAAAATTAAATTATTTATGTACAGCAGTAATCATTTATCGTTGATTTATTCACTTTTTTACCTTTTTTGGGGCCATTTAGGGCTTGCTATATGGTGTAAGGTTCCTCACTGTGGTGAAGACCGTACGGTGACCCCTAGATGCTTTGTTTTGGGTCGTTTTAGCCTGGATATGGGATGTTGTCTCCTTGACATTTACCCCATTTCCTTTCTTTTTCATATTTATCAGTTTAAGGGTTTAACGATAGACGCAACAGTCATAGCAATAAGCACGAGATGTCCTAGTTACTACTCTTTCCGTTTGTACTTCATTTATAAATTAAGGTATTCCTTAAGTTAGTTCGAATTCATGCAATTGGTATAGTACGCTTGACAAAATTCAACCCTCCATTGTATTATACGTACTTCCTTTTCAGCTATAGAGGATGAACCCACAGTAGAACCAATAGAACCGATGTATTCCAATTCACCGGGTTCTAAACCATCTTCAACGCAAACAAAAATTGAAGTATCTGAGCAACGTAGCAATGTGTACTCCAGAGTTATTAGACCATCAGTTAAACAGAGCAATGACTTAGAAATAAAAATATCCGATGATGACGCCAATACCAGTAAGTAATAGTATACTAGAAGGTATTGTATTTTTAGAGTACAATAATCACAAAAACAAGTTTTTCACATAAATGACATCATTATGATCAAAAAAGAGATATGGATTAAATGTACATAAAATGATAAAATCTTTATGAATAAATGGTAGAATAGCAAATAGACCAACGCTTTCTTTGTTGTTCTTCATATTGAAGTCATCGTTATGTTTGAAAAAAGACACACTGCTGTAATGATACTTGCAATAATTGGTTAGATAAGTACATAAGAATTTGAATTTCAATTTTAACAACGGCAATAGAATACCGAAGGAACAAAGGATTGGTAATTACAAAATCCAAGTCCAAAAACATGACAAAATGAGGATGCAGAAAAACAATGTCGTTAGACAACTACAAAGCGAAGAAATAAAAACACAACAATCAAATCCAAGGCATTCATAGTGTGAACTCCCATGACACTGAGAGTGACATCAGGTTATCCGGAAGGGTAAGCGCTTCCTGCTTTGCCAACAACATCCGTCACAATGTAAGCGAGGTATTTTAGGGTTTTAAATGATCTGTTTGGTAGCTAATTGGTTCGTGTCATTTTCTATTTCAATGTATTCACAAGCCCAGTAGTCAGTACTTCGATGCTGACCCGAAAGCCGATTAATTTTGGAACCTTACAATATCTAAATTTTTGTACATTTTGTTGAAAACTAAGGAGTATCTCCCTCGCGCAAAGCTCTGCCCTTAGCTGATTTTGGCTTTACATTTAGATCATATTGGTTATTTATTCTCTATCAGTTTTTTTAACATCTTTGAGTTGATGGTCTTCCAAACGTTTAGATTTTATCTGCACTAAAGAGACATAAGTTGCCGAAATGCGCATAAGCAGTAAGTAAATTCACAATGACTTCGGTATTTAGTTATTTCTAACCCCGAGACAAAACTAATTAAAATTCGAGACGTGAAAACGTAGTGATGATAGTTATTTCATTTTTTAAATTTATTGAAATGACAAAAAGCCATCAGTAGCCCTTATTTGATAGATACTTACCGACAGTGTTTTGGTTGATATGATGAAAATATTGCGAATGAAATAATGCAGTTATAAATAAGCGAATCAACTAGAATGACGACGGTACGATAATTCCAGACCCAGATATATAAACTTGAATCATGTATGAAGACAGGTGAAACAGAAAGGAATTATTGTTTTCCTAAATAAAAAGCGATTAATACTCATCGATTTGAAAGTTGCTTGTAGACCTGAATTCAGCTAAAATCCTATGACTCGAAGTAGGTATATATTTTAGGTTTTATTTTATAGAATTTTGAAAAACAGAAGCACGTACAGTCCTAGTCATCATCACCAAGGAAAGAACCATGCTTTTTGAAGGCTTTTAATGAATATTTGACAATAAATTCTAAGTGGTAAGATCATATATTCACATGGAGACAAAGCATTAAAATGCAAACATCCGCCGCTTATTTTCGTTTCTTTTTGACAAATTTTGCTATGAATGAGGTAACGAAATAACATATATCTGTTGGAATGTGTTTGTATTATTGTAATGGAATTTATATATGAATTCATAATTAGTTGAATGGATTATGATATTTTCCAATATGACATCGAATCCTCGCCATGTTTACTACCTTATTTATTTTGTACTTGCAAAATTCATACTGACAATTTATATATGTTTGTAAATAAAGATTTTTTACATTGTTTTACCGTGTTTGATTGTATAAATGATCAAAACAAATAAAATGAGGACTGTTGCCATGGAATATTGAGAGAACCTTATCCCATTCAATAGAGCACTGGAAGTTTTATAGAAGATATGAACATTAGATATTTAAATATGTCGTGAATCACAAACAGCTTATTACTATGGGCATTTCTCACCCTCGTTTTTATGGAAATGGTGTTTAAAAAATGTAAAAAAAAACGATAAAAAATTAAGCAAAACTAGGATGCAACTAACTTTCTTAACGTCATTGGGGATATTGAAAGAATATTCTGCATGATTCTATTAAATTGGCTTTGGAATACAATGACCTGAAAATTTTACACGTATACTGGCCTCTCACTTATACTGTCGATGTCTACTTAAATACATGATGATTCTTTACCAAACCCTTCGGAAATTTTTCGAATTTGATTTTTCTACCGTTGTGCGACAGTGTTTTACCAGCAGACAAGCTTCTCGAGCTAGCCGGCAGTTTAGAGGATAGCACTCCTTGACCCATTCTTTCTTTCTCAAGGTTGTCTTGGAGTTAGTAGTCTACCTGTATTTGGTTTTAAGTGTATTTTTATCATACTATAGGGAAACGGGTTTGAGATAGGGGAGGTTTGTGAACCAATAAACCGGTTTAACCCTACCGCTATCTCTTGCTAGTGCCGGTACCAAGTCCGGCTATCCCAAGTTTCTATCGTTGTCTACTTTTGTCTTTAGTCTTCTTATTGTTTTTCTTATACAGTTCCCTAGTAGACTGTGGCATGTGATTGTAATTTTCTGCCATTGTAAGTGTTTCCTGTTGTCTTTGCTATATTAACTGATTAATGGATTAAAATTTAAACATAAAAAAGAACATTTATTTAGCACTGTTTCATATTTAAGACAAACAGACTTTCTTGAGATACATAGCAATAAATATAATATTTACAACACAGACAGGGGTAATAAGGGCCGATTGGTAATAGGGGCATATTTTGTCACATCAGTGAATATCCTTTATAATAATGACATCTTACTACATAGCTGGAATAACCAACATATGCTAAGTATCTTTTATTATGAAAAAAAAATATCAGAACTTTAAAGGAATAATTAATGCATAAACAAACTATGAAATAATGAGTTCATGCATATGAGACAAAGTCTGTACAAAAACATAGTAAACTTAAGAAATGGAACTATATATAAAAGTGTATACTAGCAAACTAGCAGAACTGCAGTTTATTTATCACCAATCGTCATTTCGACATTGGATCGTCAGTGGTGGTAGATTTACATCTTTTTTTTAATAAAGTAAAAATGGTATGGTATGTATGACAGGCCACAATAAAAAAGGTAAAACTATACCAAATGTACGAATTAAAAAAAAATTAAGATATCGAAAAGGACAACAAGTAGAGTGCCCAACGTTTCGGTCAGGTTCGCCTTCTCATAGGGGCAACCGGGGAGAATATCGCAAAAGGCTATTTTCAAAGATGTGTTTTGGACTTGCATCTCGAATTTGACGAAAATGGTCACCTCCGCAATAAAATTTACAACTAGGGACGACTTTAATTTCAAAATTATCTATTCCCCTAACATGGACAGCAATATTCCAACTTCTCCTGCTTACGGAGTGTATGTTGGTTGCACAGTTCATTCTTAATGCGAGAGCTAGTACTAATTATGCAAACCTTATCATTAGGTATAGTTATCTCCGTAACCGCCTTATTAATCTAGGCTTAAAAAATCCGTCTTATACTACAGTGAAACCTATTCTAAGAGACTACTCAAGGGAGTAGGAAAAACTGGTCTTATAAGACAGATGGTCTCTGAATAGAGGTCAGTTTCAATTCATTTTGCTATGAAGTGTAAATTTTAAGTGTTCTTGTAAAACAAGCTGGTCTCTTAATATAGGTGGTCTTTCAAGCAGGTTTTACAGGTGGTCTCTCAAGAAGGTGTTTCCTGTTATCTTTTTTACTCTATTTTACTGTATTTTTAAAAATGTTCTTTATTAGATATCAGTCCCTTGTCGAAAAATTAAAAGTTTCGGTCCAAACTTTGATTCACGATTCGTTTTTTTCTTAGTGCTTGGATAAACACTTCTTTTTATTGACTTACCAATTGCTGTTGAGTTGCTACCGGACTCTACCGCAATGAAAGAGGGATCGCCATAAAACCTGTTTAACTCACCACTTCATTTGATTGATTGATTGATTGATTTTTGTTTAACGTCTACTCAGCAATGTTTCAGCTATATCAAGACGAGAACAAGTTTGTTAATAAATAATCACTTTGGGGTATGGAAAGGGCCTTGGGACGTGAAATTCTGACTGCCACTGGAAAAGTAGGGTGAAATCGTCAAGGGCGGGGAATTTAGCCTTGTAGCCGATCACCTACGGACCACCCCAAAAAGAGCTTGCTACAAGGGTTCTTTAACGTGCAGGAAGCGTGGCATTTCTTCCAACACGTGGACCTGAGTTTACATCCCATCCGAAAGATTGGTTGTGTATTTATTAATCCCGCACAACCATGGAATGGGTCCTATTTCTATATCCCGGGACCAGCCTCCGTTTAGGAGGGGTCACACCCCGCAAGCTGGAGATACTAGGTCCTATTTCTATATCCCGGGGTTCCCGCGGGGTCCTCTGTTAGGAAGACTCATACTCCAAGCTCAGAGGATGCTGCGGGCCTATTCATAAGCCGGGACCGCGCACGGCGGCCACTTCATTTGAAATACCTGTTAAAAGTCAGCACCATTTCGGTTGACAACTCTCCGGAGGTTTTGTATTACTTTGTCTATTTGTCCTTTGTCCTGTCGGCTCTTGACAATTCCGTTTTTTATTACCCTCATTAAGATGTTCGACAATCCCCATAAAAAAATAAATAGGAAACAAATTAAACTAGACGGAATAAAATCACTCTTAAAAAAAAATAAAAAAAATAACTAGATATAAGGTCATTGTCTGCAATTTTCTCCCTCTAAACATACATATGAGTTAGGGGTTTACTTCATCAACCATAATGTAACAGTTGGATATTTCGCATGTTCGGGTATACAAACCACATAGGAAAGACAGGAGAGATGCAGCTGGAGTTAACATATGTGTTATGGTCTCATGTTCATTTACTCCATATCCTTTCGTGAAATATTTACTTAATCATTAACATTTCCAAAAAGTTAAAAATAAGACTGAATTGTACATCAAATTGTGTATATGGATGGTGTTGCATTAACATAGCGATCACACAACAATTGACCAGGCGGATATAAAATATTGCTAAAAGGCAAAGAATATAGTGGGTGGACACATTTCCTGTATCCTTCTTCTATCTATTTCCTACCCACCTAATGTTCATCGTGTACTATGTTACAACCCTAGATTTCCTACGAGGAGGAATGACCCGGTTTCCGAAAGCTATATTTTTATATAGCCTAGGTGGCCGAGTGGTCTGGGGCGCTGGACATAGAGCAGGCGGTGTTGCCATAGATGACAACAAAGCAGGGGTTCAAATCCAGCCGACTACCTTGCTGGATTTTCCGATGTTAACAGGTTTAAAAAGATGATTTTCATCACTGTTGGCATTCGGAATCATATATTCTACCTTTGCAGCTCACCTTACCAACACATTATCATTCTTATTATATAGGGCTGTGTGCAACACTATTATCTATATCTCTTGTGCATAGATCTGTGCTTGGCTGATTTTGGCTATTTATTTTGATCTTTTGGGGTAAAGGTTCTCCATCAGATTTTACAAAGCTTTGGTTTATTGTCCTCCAATTGAATTGATTTTATTTGCACTGGAGAGACATGAATTGTCGAAATTGTTTTATGCTAAAATCAAATCTACAGTAACTTCGGTATTAATTTTTTGTACCCATGTCATTTTGTGATATCAGGGCTATATGAGGTTAGATATGAATAAGTGATCGACATTTATAAGAAACAGTGGCATTAGATACAGCAGAAACAAGGGATGTGGTTAGAATAATCAAAGTCCAGAGATATGGCAAAAACGATACACAGAAAAACAAAGACATTCTTGAAGTTCTGATAATTACTATGATTGTTTTAAGTATGGCTACTAAAAAGACAAATGTAAAAAGTCATATTACTGAATGTAACAATCTTCTATGAAATACAAACACATGATTGACTCCCAGCAAACTGTAGTATGTAAAAAAATGACATTCCTATACTTACATCCAACATGACATTAAGTTTAGTGAAAAGTTATGCTTATGGTATAATTACCATTGGATCATATCCCAAACCACCTCAATACGGGACTTTTGAATCGCTTCCATTCCGGAAACAAATCTACTATTATACGAAAAAAAATCAATACATCAATACAGTGAGATGGAATCACTAATTATTTAACACCGTTGAGCTAAGGGAGATTTATATTTAATCAATCTGAGGCGCTTCATGTTAATTGTTTTTCGTCAGTTAAAATTTTTTTAAAATAATTGTCATGTAGAACAAAATTATAAGTACACTTCAATTTCATAAATAGTTTGTTTTTAGGCGGTATATATTTATATTGAATAGGTCTGGTATCCAATTATCCTTCTTACTGATATTTAAGGAGACGGTTTCTGCCTTCAATTACACGAGAGCTCCTATCTCGAAAGTCCCGTATTGATTACTTAGTTTTGCAAAAATGGATGGTTTTGATTTCTCAATTTCTTATTTCCCTTTATTCTAGCTCCATCCTGCTGGCTGTATATTTTCTTAACTGGTACGATTCTCACGAGTTTGACTTTTTAAGATTTTAATGAATGTAACCTTACTATTACAGCCAAACTTTTACAACAAGGTTGCATATTTCATGAGTTGTTGAATACATTTAAGAAGTTTTTACTACATTTGAACATTTGATGTAAAGATGTCGCGTTACTCGCAAAAAGCTTATTACTAAGGGCAGTTTTAATCCTCTATACGGAAATATTGTTTTGAAATGTATGAAACTGATTGAAAATCTAGAAAAAACTGCGACATAACTTATATTCTTTACTTAATAGGGGATATTTACAAAATATTCTGCTTGCATCCGTTAAATTAGTTTGATCTAGTGACCTGAAAATTTTACACACATGCTGGCCTCTCACTGATACTGCCGATGTCTTCTGAAATTTATGATGATTCTTAACCAAACCCGTCGGGAAGTATAGAGTTTGATATTTCTTCCGTAGTGCGATGGTGTTCTACCAGCAGACAAGGGTCAATGAGCTAGCCGACGGATTTGTGGTGATCATCCCTTGACCTACCTTTCAAAATTATGTATTGTCTTTTTCTCTCTTTTCAAGGTTGTGGTCATAGCCTTTATAAGAATTCTGGTCAGATAAAGGGGATGTTTGGGTGGCCTTTAACCGGTTTAATCCAACCAATGGCGTTTGCTAGGTCTTGGTAAAATACGCCTTTCCAGTGTTCCTATCTTTGTAAACGTTTGTCTTTCGTCTTATTTCCGTTTTCTGGTAGATTGTAGCATGTCATTGTAATTTTTAGTCATTGTAGATGTTTCCTGTCATCCATTTTATTACATTTGCGATGAAAAAAGTTTTAACCCGCGAAAGATAATTTTCATGTTTGTATGTCTTTCTGTGGAATAAAGGCGGTGATAAGACTTATACTTTACAGCAAAATGAAACCAAGGGCATTTCAATTCTCCATTTACATATCTTACTGGAAGCAAATTTATATTTTGGTTGTTTATCTAAGCATAAATTTCTGTATGATATTGATAACTTATTTCTTTCTTTTAGTTCTTATCATTCATAGCAGAGATAGTCGTGATATCCTATTTTATCATTAATTTAGATCAGACCCTAAAGCTGTAGAGATAGCTAATTGTAGTATTAATCCAAATGTAATTTCATTGGTCAAAGTCATGAGGAAAAAGAATTTATTTTCCTTTACGTTTCTTGTCGATTAAACAGTCCTGAAGTATGTTATAAATGTTTGCCTTAAATAAACCAGTATTACTAAAAAAGGAAAATTAAAAAGCATCATATGAATGTATGCTACAACAGAATGGGAAAAATTGGAGTCAACGGCAAAAAAAAAAAACGAAAAAAAAAAAACAAACAAAAAAACCCCAAAAAAACCTTCTGTAAATTGCTCTTTTCTGGCCTATAAGGGTCAACAAACCTGTTTTCAAATTTCACAGAATCTAAATTTTTCAAAGTGTTATCTTTGTAAAATATATTTGTATCTAATTTGTTAAAATTTTGCATATAAAGAAGATGTCTTAGAAAGGTTGACAATTTTAAACAAACGCTTGACATTATATTTCGTAGTCCTGGTATTTTGGAAAAAAATTGTCGAGGAGATCAGCCATCGAATGCCGCCAATTGCAAATATCAAGTAAAGTCTTGTAATATCCATAAGCACACTTCATGTAGTGCGCAAATACACAAGTACAATTGTGTGCAATAAACTCGTAAACCAAACGCATGAATCGATGACCTTTGAACTTTTTTCCCGTCAATGAATCAATGTTACAAAACTCACTGCAAACGATAAAAAGTAAAATTAAAGTAACTTCAAACAAATAAATAAAATACAATATTCCTGTATAGATTGTCCTTGTTTACTCCCTGTTTTGTCGGAATAAATCTAGGCCTGTGTTTCTAATATCTATCGTCTCTAAGGCTTCCCCTGGGGAGATAAAGTGATCTGGTTTCCGTACTTCTAAGGTTGCTCATCGTTTCCCTGTCAAAACAATCTGATATAAGTCAAAATGTATTTGTCTTGAAATTACAATTTTGCAGCAACCTCAGGTTAAAACAATAATAAATAAAATAATACCGAAGTTGCTGTTAATTTTGATTTTGCATATGCGCATTTCGACAACTTATGTTTCTTCAGTTCAGATCAAATCAAAATAAGTTCAAAATAAAATAGCGAACTGAATTAATGATTAATGATTGTTTAAGTTTATCAAATTAATTTTATCGATGTTTATGATTATTCAGCATGTTGGAATATTGCTGTGAATGCATAATAACAAAACACCTAAATTACTGTTAATTCAATTCCTGCAGATTCGCATTTCGACAACTTATGTTTCTTCAGTTCTGATCAAATCAAAATTAGTTCCAAAATAAAAAGCGACCTGAATTAAGGATAAATGTGGTCAGTTACATATTTCAAACAAAAAATTTCGTTTTAACGTTTGTGTTCAGTATGTTCAGTCACTGTTGCAATTGTCAAATATTTGAGGATTGTAGAGTCTGTCTTATACAAAAGCTTCATTTGGGTCTGTCTAATACTTTAGCTCCTATGCATGCAGATCCAAGATCTGCCTAATATTATACTTCAATTGTTTGTTGGTCTTAAAGTCTGTCTTATACAATAGCTTTCATATGGTCTGTCTTGAATAATACTTCAAATGTTTAGAGTTTGTCTTATACAATAGCTTCTACTCACTGTATTGACTTTGGATGTCGTCAGTTTGGTCTTAATACATATTACAACAATACTAATCAGAATGATCACAATTAGTATCCCAAGAAGCAGAAGAATATCCACTGTAAAAATAATAGCAATATCTTTATACGCAGTCATTTATCCCATAAGCAGGAGGAACGCAAATGCAAAAATAACTAAAATGTCTTAAAACACAGTCATTTATCCCAGAAAAAGAGGGACACCACTGCAAAAATTATATCTTCATACACAACAATTTACCCCAGAAACAAGAGGAATGCCACTGTAAATTAACTACAATGTCTTAAAATACAGTCATTTACCCACTAACAAGAGCGACGTCACTGCAAAAATAATATCTTAATACACATTCATTTACCCCAGAAACAGGCGGAACAACACTGAAAATATGATAACAATGTTTTTATACAGTCATTTACCCTAGAAGCAAGAGGGACACCACTGTAAAAATAACAATATCTTTATCTTTATACACACTCAGTAACCCAAGAGACAGGAGTAACGCCACTGTAAAAAAATACACAGTCATTTACCTCAGAAACAGGAGGAATACCACTGAAACAATAATACCAATATCTTTATACACAGCACAGTATCCCAAGCGACAGGCTAAACTCCGCTGAAAAATAATGACAATATCTTTATACACAGTCATTTCCTCCAGAAACAGTAGGAACACCATCGCAAAAATAAGAACAATATCTTTATATACAGTAACCCAAGCGACGGGAGCAACGCCATTGTAGAAATAATTATAATATCTTTATACACTTGGAACTTGGAACCGGCACTAGCAAAAGCCAGTGGTATGGTTAAACTGGTTTATGGGTACCTCAAACTCCCTTATATGTGTCCCGTTTTCCTATAGTATAATAAACATACGAATAAAACCCAATACAGAGAGACTACTTACTCAGCGACTACAATCTGGGAAAGGAGAGAAAAAGGGAGAACAAGATGGATCAAGGGGTCCTCGTCTCTAATCTGCCGGTAAGATAAAGGAGCCTAGTCTGCTGGTAGAACGCTGTTGGACTACAGAAGAAAAATCAAACTCTAAACTTTTCGAAGGTTTTGGTCAAGAATCATTATGATTTTCAGTAGACATCGGCAGTATCAGTGAGAGGCCAGTATGTGTTTAAAATTTTCAGGTCACTAGATCTCAAAGCTAATTTAACTGATGCAAGCAGAATATCTTGTCGATATCCCCTTTTACGCAAAGAATGTAAGTAACGTCCCAACCTTTCTGTAATTTTAAAATACTTTCTGGCACCGGGCCCCTCTTAGGTCGGATAATATTTAAAATGCCTAGGGTTTTTAAAAAAATGGGTTCCGGGCCCCCTTTTGAAAAAAAAAATATTGGTCGGACCCCTAGCAGAAAGTCTGGATACGCCACTATCAGCAACCCAAGAGACAGAGGTAACTCCACTGTAGAAATAATAACAATTAATGAAGGGAAGATAACAGGAAACACTTACAATGGCCGAACATTACAATCACATGTCACAATCAACCAGGGACCTGAACAAGAAAAACAATAAAATGACAAAAGACATAGATAACGATAGGAACTCGGGATAGTTGGACTTGGTACCGGTACTAGCAACAGCTAGCGGTAGGGTTAAACCAGTTTATGGGTACTCAAATCTCCCCTCTCTCTATCCCGTTTCCCTATAGTATAATAAACATACAAATAAAACCCAATACAGGTAGACCACTAACCCCAAGACCACAATCTTGAAAGAAAAGAATAAGACAAAACGTAATTTAGAAAAATGGGTCAAGGAGTGCTCGCAGCTAAACTGTCTAAACAAGGAGCCCAGTCTACTGGTAAAACACTGTCGCACTTCGGAATCAAATTCAAAACTTCCCGAAGGGTTTGGTAAAGAATCATCATGAATTTCAGTCGACATCGGCAGTTTCAGTGAGAGGGCAGTATAATTGTAAAATCTTCAGGTCATTGGACCCCAAAGCCAATTTAACGGAATCATGAAGAATATCCGGCCAATACCCCCTTTTACGTAAAGAATGTAAGTTACGTCCCAGTTTTTCAAAATTTTTATCATTTTTGACATTTTTTAACTACATTTCCCAAAAACGAGGGTGAGAAATGCCCTTAGCAATAAGGTGTTTCCGAGTCGTATTATATTAAAATATCAAATGTTCATATCTTCTATAAAACTTCTTAAATGTGTTTGTAAACCTATGAAATCTTTAACCTTGTTGTAAAGGTTTGGATGTGATAGTAAGGTTACGTTCATTAAAGTCGCCAAGCGTAGATCAGACGCGTGCGAATCGCACCAGTTGAGATATATACACCCCGTATGATGGTGGTACAGGAACGTCGCCATCAAGAAAGGTGAAATTTGTAATAGTTAAATCAAAATCATCCCTTAATCATAAATTTTTTTCAGAGTTAACAATGATAGTTAGATCGAGAAATCGGCAGTATTTAAAAATCATTGTTTCAGTTCTTGTGGGTAAATGAGGTCGACATAGTCTAAAAACTGAGGATTGTCAATAGTAAGGATATCGTCGATATACCTGCTGTTATCGTTGAAAATTGAAATAAGTTGATCACTGTTTTGTATGTTTCCATCATTTAGTTTTTCATAAAGTCCCGTTCGTAACAGAACAGGATCTGCAATGAGAGGTGCACAGTTTGTACCCATGGGAATTCCAATGACCTGTTGATGGACGATGTTGCCAAAACGAACAAAAATGTTTTCTAGCAAAAGATTTAGTGCCTTAGTCACGTCATCGAATGTTTAGGAACAATGATTTTTGTAAGTGATGTTAGAGAAGAATCTTTGCTTTTTATTACAACAAATGAATTGTAGACCAGAAAATGTGAAAGACCATTTAATAAGTTGTCCGAATTTAGATTTAATCAATTTATGTGGAAGGGTTGTATGAAGTGTAGAAAAATCATAAGTGTCATAAGACAAAACTGGTCTTTTTATTGATTTTAGTTTATCTAAAAATTCAATGTAATTTTTTACACTCCAACAGTAATTTACATCAGAGTTTTGATTAATTTGTTTACAGTATTTGATTACCAACTCTTTATACAGGAGAATGCACTTTTAAATGGATGGATTAATCAGTGATAGAACAGTTACTCGATGCCGAAATAAAACGATGTTTGGAGGGATTTTTGTAAAGCATAGGACCCCAGTATATAGTAAGTAAGGTGTTATCTTATGGTGAAATGTCTTTATACAGTCATTTACTCCTGAAACAGGAGGAACGCCACTGTAAAAATAAATACAATATCTTTATACACACTCAGTAACCCAAGAGACAGGAGTAAATAATAACAATATCTTTTTACACAGTCAGTAAACCAAACGACATAAGCAACGCCACTTTAAAAATATCAATGTCTTTATACAGTCATTTACGGTAATGTTGTTAAAAATGCCAGAAAGTAATTAAAAATCTAGAAAAGTTGTGATGTTACAAGAGCAACGCCGATGTAAAAAATAATAATAATGTCTTCATACAGTCATTTACTCCAGAAACAGGGTGAACACTACCGAAAAATTTAACAATATCTTTATACACGGCCATTTACAATAGAAACAGGAGAAATACCACTGCAAAAATAAATACAAAAAAAAAAAAAACGGAGGGAACAATATCTACAATGGCTACAAAATATAATAACATGTTACAATTTGCCAGGGAAAACACACGAGAAACACAAATGTGACAAAAGACAAACGTTAACGACGATAGGAACCCGGGACAGCCGAACTTTGTAACGACATTAGTAAAAGAAAAGCCGGCGGTAGGGTTAAACCGGTTTATGGGTACCCAAAACTACCCTTTATCTGTCTCGTTGTCCTTTAGTACAATAAACATACGAATAAAACCAAATACAGGTAGACTATTAACTCAATGACCACAATCTGGGAAGGAGAAAAAAAGCATACTTAATTTTGAAAAATGAGTCAAGCGGTGTTCGGCTCTGTTCTGCCGGCTAGCTAAAGTAGCCTAGTCTTCTGGTAGAGCGCTATTGCACCACGGAAAATACTCTAAATTTCCATAGGGTTTGGTCAAGAATAACAAATTTCAATAGACATCGGCTTCATCAGTGAGAGGCCAGTATGTATGTAAAATTTTCAGGTCACTAGATCTCCACGTTAATATAACTAATGCAAGCAGAATAACCCACTTTTAGCATTTTAAACATCATTACGGTAATATCTTTATACACACCAAGTAACCCAAAAGATATTAGCAACGCTTCTGTAAAAATAACAATATCTTTATATACAGTCATTTACCCTAAAAACTGGAAAAACACCACTGAAAAAATACCAAAAATATCTTTATACACACTCAGTAACCCAAAAGATAGGAACAACGCCACTGTAAAAGTAATGACAATATCTTTGGTGACTTTAACATTATAAACAGAAGAATTAACACTGCATAAATAACTAAAATATCTTTATAGACACACAGTAACCCAGGAGAAAGGAGCAATGCCACTTCAAAAATAATTATGGTAAATGACTTAGTATACTAGTAAATATTTTATACTCAGTCATTCACCACAATAAAGTAGAAAAATAGCGTAGTCTATAGCTGAAAAAAAAAAACAGCATGCATACAGCACATTTGGAAGTATAACCAAAGATTCTGGCAAATTTGGTTGAAAAGTTATGGACATGTTGATAATTGTTCAATTTCCTGGCGACTGAACCAGCTAAATGATCAAGTCCATTGATGGCGTAGAAATCTTGTAGAAAAAAAAATGAGTATGTGGAAAATTGGTGTAGTCTTTCCGTCGAATTTAACTTGTACCTATGCTTTTATTTCTGAAATAAGAGTACTGTTTTGCGCATCCGATCTGACTCCCTATAGAATAAAAGTTATCAAGATATAATATTAATGATATTGATGATTGCATGAGAATTTATGGTCAGAAATGTTGGAAGTTATGTTTAATGGTACTTACGAATTATTTGTTCATGAATAATCTGTTTTCGAAATAAGTCTCCCTAATTTTGAGAAATCGAAAAAAAGAATTTGCAAAAACTTTTTGTCACTTAGTAGATATTCTATCTGCCATATAGGCATGAACTCAAACTTAAACTGCCTAAGCAAGCGCAAGAAACATTTGCAATAACATTGAGTTAAAATAGTAATGTATTTGTAAAATTACACATCGAGTACTCGAGGTACGTTTTCGTGTTAAGAGCTCCACCCTTATTTCTATCTAATTCTTACCAATTGCCGTTCTCTCCACTTTATATACTATCTGCTGTCCAATGGTCGGCTCTGAAATATAGAACTCCTTCGTTACATAATAACTCTTGATACTGTACAACAAGTGAAAACCCCCAAAACACTACAAAAGTTTTTAGACTTTTACACTTGACAATTCTATTCGGTAATTTTGTTTTGCTGTCGTGGAATGATTTTTTAATTCACTCGATTCTGATTATTAACTATGCGTCTATCTTGACAAAATTATAATAGAAATGCAAATGTGTAAGTAAGGTATGTCTGGTCTGAAATCTTTTGGAATGATCAAAGTTTGGAACTAACACTACACTTTGCATGCTAATTTGAAATTCAGCCATCGAACTCGAGGAAGGACACATTCCGTTTGTAGCAGGGCTTTTTGCGATACCGTGATACTTACATACTAATTAAAGAATCAAAACTAACCACAGAAAAATAATAAAAAGTTGTATAAGTTAATTTTCAGAAGACAGATTATGAAATGCTGTACATGCATCGTGTTTTAAGTATTCTCTCAAAGTAGTACATGTTGTTGCATAGGCGAATAAAATTAAAGTCTGTTCCACTCCCTTTAGATAATGGAAATGCTTTTCTGCTGACTCAAATATTGTATATTTCGGCGCTGGATTTTGCATGATTGTATAAAAAAATAGTGTAAACTTATGGATCTACTTTTAATTTGATGATATCCAATACACAGGGAAACAAAAATACTTTTTAAACATTCTCTAGCTTTTATAGGGGTAATATTATCGACAAGACTGGACCATTCTGAAATAGGTATTAGCAGGTCTTACCTGAAGTCACATGATAAACAATTATCGACAAGACTGGACCATTCTGAAGTCTTACCTGAAGTCACATGATAAACAAATAGGTATTATCAGGTCTTACCTGAAGTCACATGATAAACAAATAGATATTATCAGGTCTTACCTGAAGTCACATGATAAACAAACAATGAAAGGATATGGAGACAAAATACATGGTAAATCCAAGTAAAGGAACAATGCTTTTATTGTTGTTCTTCATCTTGAAGTCTTCATGAGGCCTTCAACAATGAGCTTTGCATATATATTATAATAAGTTCAAGACGGCCCCTAGCACCGGTTTGAGGGGAATTCTTCCCTAAATGTTGAACAACGCTACATCCATGTCTTTTCTGGTCACGGATGCGGGATTGTCACCAAACAAATCAAATTGGTAAAGTGCTATTACAATCACTGTCATCCATTGCCCGACAAAAGCACTAGTGTCTTAAGCTAGTGGGCGATATGGACAAACACAGGGCACTCATCAAGTCGATTGTAAGAAAACTTGGCATAATAAAATAGTGAATTGTGGGAACAAGTCTCACTTTGGCTTTTACCATGTGCTTTGACCCCTTTAAATTCAAGAAAAAACAACTTGTTAATGAAATAATTCAGCAAAATACCCCAACATGTAATTGAAATATGCATACATCAAGCGCAAAAGAAATATTTGAAAGAAATTGTTAATGTAATGCTTATTTCTATTCGATGTTTACAAAGGAATACAACTGTTAATCCTAAACGAGTACACCTTGCTATTATTTGGTAGGTCAACTCAGGTCATCTATTTTATCAAGTTACTTTGTCGCCCTTAAAATAGGACAATCCATCACTTAGAAATTTTCATCTGTTTGAAAGAAAGTGTGAAAATGTTCATGACTGCAGACTTTTGTGTATGCCGTAAATGGCGAATTCAAAATTTTCCAGTTGTGTATGGTAATTCCTGATTTACATACCAAATATGATAAATATTAGTGTAAAAATGAATCTGACAGATTTTCATTATCTAAAGGAAGTGGAACAGACTTTAATGATCCGTATAATTTATGATTAACGAATCTCCTTTGCAATGTGAAGATCGCCTTCACCATTAAAAGTAAGTATGTGATATTTAAACAAAATGGGCAATGGGGGATACTAACTTGTTGCAGAATTGACATACCTTCGGTGGTAATTACGACAGATGTCATCGGCTGCGTTGTTGTTGTTGTCATCGGCTGTGTTGTTGTTGCAGTTGTCGTCGTTGGCTGTGATGTTGTTGTTGTTGTCGTCGTTGTTGTGATGGTAGTGGATGTGGTGGATGTAGTACTTTCTGCACAAAGGCAAATATTCATAGATAAAGATAATATCATTATATCATACTGAAGTGTATAAAAATGTATGAAAAAGATACAAAGGCACAAAGCATCGTTTTTCTAATAATGTGTTGAGTGTTACACGTAAATTCAACAATACATGTCAAAAATACCTAAATGACTGAAATGTATCCAGATCGTTATGTCTTAAGGAAACTGATTCCTAATGATTTATGATTACATCAATCTACGAATGGTTATCTACGGCAAAGTTTAGTTTGTACTCATTATATTGAATTGAAAGGGAACAAAATGAATTCTCCTTTAAGTTGGCAAAACAAGGATTGCCTGATAAATTTTTTTCTGCGCTCGTTTGAATACAATGGTTATTATTTAAATTTCATCTTAATTATCTTGTATGCTTATAGATATGTAAGCTATATTTTTCGCTATGAAGGGAATTTAGTATTTCAAGTCTAAGATTGTAATGATAATGAGGCAGTAAAAGTCGCCATATAAAAAGTAAAAAAAAGACAAAAATAACCGATTTTAAATTTATTTTTGCTACAAACTTTAAGATCTGTAAGTGTCGTCATGTAACCCCGAGAATTTACGATAAAATTGACAGTCGAAAAAAGCTTCCCGCCAAACCATAACGTCTGTAGGTTATGACATTTAAATTTTAGTAAAAAACGTCATAAATTTTAGTAAAAAATGTATATTCAAGGTTTAACATATGTACCTGCAATTTTGAAAAACTAGCGAAACATACCAGTCCTGTTTTCGGTTTCAAGTCATATGCATGCGGCCTTGGGTAACAGAACAAGAAAGCGTAGAATAGATAATTCCGATTATGTTTCCAACTCAGATCGATAAATATTAATAACTTTAAAAGTTTCGAAATACAGCCCAGATTGATCGAAGTTTTTGTGATGATTTTGAATTGCCTTCAACTTTAAAGATGAAAAATACTTACGGATACACTTGTCAAACTCTGCTACTGGTACATCCAAGATAGCTCTGCCACTGTCTGCACAGTTTGCGTCAACATCAACATGCAGATTATCGAACAACCATTTCCGGAATTCCTCCACAGCACATCCGCAATCAAACGGATTGCTATCCAAATCCCTATATTAAACGATATTTTTTTTTATTTTAAAATGAATTACACGAGTAAAAAATAACTTTACATTATTTTTCATCTTTCATCGTTTGTAACCTGAAGGGAGCTGTTCTAAGTTATGAGGAAAGAACCAAATTGTTGTTTTGCTCGTTTGGGGATCAACAAATTATCTACAACACAGATTTATTGCAAAGTAGTAACAATAAACTAGGCCTTTTGTTTATTTTAGGTGTCCCACTACTTAAAGGGTTGTGATATTTTCGTATTCAACTCGGTAAGTAAAAGTAAGGGTCATTGTTCAATAAAAACAGTAAATTTTGCTATGTTGTACACGTTTTCAGCAGCATTAGAATCAAATAATATGGAAAGCCATAATTAAAAAAAGCATAAAAAAGTACTCATTACCAAAAAAAATAGAGACAGGAGGCCAAATCCAGTGCCTAGGACATCCATCGGTATCCTCAGTATTAAGGTTATGGGTAAGGGTTAGGGTTAGAGGTAGGGTTAGTATTTCTTGAGTTATATTTATAATAGGTAGAAGATTAGACTTATAGGACAGGGACCCCTAAAGTAAACTAAGGCCATAAACTATCTTATAGTTACTAGATGACTGGATTTTTCGACTGACTTTTTTCTTCATTTTAATAGATTTTATTAAATATTTTCAAAAGTGATCATATTTAAAGACAACTAATTGAGAAGGTACACAGAAGGGGAGAAATGTGGGAAAACTAATACAACTACATGGAACATCGTATATACTTAAAGCAAAGGATAACTATAGGTATATGCTTGTTGTTTTTGTCACGCAGCAGCTTCAAAGGAAAGATTCTTAAAAAATATGTAACAGACGGCTGACTGACATTAAGAGATGGAAATAAATTAGTGAAATTAAAATACATTCAAAACGAAAAAGACATATTAATTATAATGAAAAATGATGATGAAGATACATGCCCAATCCTATTTACTGGTACCGATTCAGAAACCAGCCCCTTAGGTAGACATAGGAGGCCACATTTAGATACATACAAAGGAAGCCATATTAAAAAATATTTTTTTAACCATGGGCTTGTATAGAAATATATCATGTTGTTGAGTGGTATTTGCCAAAAAATACCGGCTGAGAGGCTGGACATATTTCCAGAGCTGTAAGGCGAGGGAAATTTGTGCAGCCTCGAAGTCGGTATTTTTGGCAAATATCACTCAACAACATGATATATTTCTTTAATTCCACCGAATATCTTTCGCCTTGCCTTATTGAAGATTTCAAAATGTAGTTTTAAAGGATGATAATATAAATTCGTTCATCGTTTTCAATGCATAGTTTGGTTGTTAAGGTGGTGTGAATTCATCCATAAATCTCACTTTGTATCATTCAATGCCAAAATACATTTTTCATCATGATAAAAAAAGGTCGTGATTTTTAAATTAAGACGAAAGTACACTTGTTACGGTATCGTCGGGCTCTTGAGATTGTCAAAATGAACTATTTGTTTTAGAAAAAACTCCGCTTATAGTATTTCTTAGCGGAAAAAACTAACAATTTTAAACACAAGATTGGTTTTATCGGTTTACTAAAGATCCTCTGTAATTTAACAATACGGACAAAACATAAATGAAAGTGTTAAAAATCAGTTTCGCAATCAGAACTATAATAACACCATTCATCATCATGCATTGACATGGAATACACATTTCGCATCATTAAAGCTGAGTTCTCGACGAACGGTTTAGGTAAGTGGAGTTCGCGTAAAATTGATTTAGTCCGGTTGAATAATGTTTAGGCCGGTTGAGAAAAATGTAAACACATTTCTTATTTTCAATAACATTGGATACTGTTTTGTCCCGGTTCAGGATGATATTTAGGTACGGTTTTTGATATTTAAACATTACCTGTACCTAAACATTACCACGTGGGGGTCACTTCCTATGTAGAGGTATATACAGACGTGCCGCTGGAATGGGCCTGTAACTATATGAATGGGTAGTAATTTTTTACATCATATATATAAATGGGTCGTAAATTAACCCCAAATTGAGAAAATATCTACTGGTTGCTGTAATTATTCAAGTATTTATCATTATTTGATGTTTAAGAACATTCCTGTTGTGAAATTAATGGTTTTCTGACTCTAATTACCCATTTTTACTAAACAGTTGGGTTGGTTATTTTTGTGCATGTTTATCAAATTACTCGTTTTTTTATATTGCGTCTCGGATCAACGAACTTGTCGCGCAGTAATTTGCGAGATAAAAATAACATTTGATTACCTGTGACAGTGTACTGCATATATCTATAGCAATGAAATCAACATGCGAAATCATACAATCCGAATATTACGGAATAGCTTAATACATGCAGACGTATGTAGCAGTTCTTTGGATGACTACGAAGTTTTGCCACATGTAGATTTTCAGGGCTTCGAGATTCAGCTCCATCGGAGCTTTGATTTTAAAAATACAACGCTGTGATGGCAAATACCACGGCAATGGTGAAAAATAGGAGAAAATCATGACATTTGTCAAGATATTCAATACTTGTCAACCAATCAAAAGCCAGCATTATTATATAAGGTGGAATTATCGGAAATAATAAACTCATGGTGTAGATAGCACGGTACTAATTACTTTTCGGGAATCAGTTCAGAATTATGTGTACCCTACATTCAGATTCACATTGAAGACCAAATGTTAAATATGGTTGGTTTATTGTTAGAATTTATGCCATGTAATATCTCCAGACTGGTAAAAGAATAGGGTTTCTAAAATAACAAAAAGAATTGTAATTTAGTTAAGAGTGAATTTTTTTTAGAAATTTTTAAAATATTTTCCTGATTTTCAAGGAATGGCGGTAAAATTTGAAATGTTAATACAGTGACTCTGTTTGACTCAGTATAGATTAAAGGGAATTGGTCATCAATATATTTCACACTTATTCTTGGAATGACATGGTAAAGTTCTTCAACAATTGATATGACTTCACTTTGGGTTCTTGTTTTAAACAAGTAAATTTTCTGAAAATGTTACTATTGTCGCCTATTGAAAAATAATTAGTACCGCGCTACCTTAAGGCTGAAATGAGACATTGTCAAACATTCATTTGGTAATATTTGATCTTACTTTATAGTTCTCAGTGTTATGGATTTCACTGATTTATAGAAGAATAATAAGTCAAAAGGTTAAAAAGGGCTTAGAATTGAGGAAATATTGCTGACTCAGCATTTTTATACATTTATGGGTATGCTCATATAGTTTGGGCTACTTCATATAGTGAAATCAGTGAATGGGCATTATTTTGGTTGAAATGTGTCTAATAGCCTTTGTTCTTGCTTTTCCCAATGAACCTTCGTAATATCTGTACTAACAATTTTGTCGCGACGTATCATAAAGGAAGAAAATTGTTCGGAAATTATGAAAAAATAGTGAAGTTCAAATTTTGACAAAATTTTTCATTCATGAAGTAGAGTTTAGGTATATTATGGCTAAAATGTTAATTACAGTACACTTTTCAAATTTCAATTACCAAACTGGATTTTAACACTAGATAAAATCTTCATTTATGAAATGTGGAGCCCAAAATGGGTAAATTATGAACATAAATTTGACCGCCATCAGATAAAAATGCATCTTTTGCTGAGTAGTTGTAGTAAAAATGTAAACTGGTTCCATCCATAAGTAGAGGTAAGACTTAGTTGTCATTAAATGAAAACAGAGTTTATTGAACCAGGTTAAGAACTCCCTACATGAGCTTTTATAGATCCATGGGGTCTGTTTTAGTTATTGCATTGTTGACTATGCTTCAGAAGTCCTCTTATAGTACATTTTGAAAGGAAAAATCTGATAGTAAACCTGTTAGGAGGCATATCTAATGTTTAATTTTATCATTTTGATATTCTACCAGGCATATTTCAGAATCTTGGCCAGTAAACTATGGGTGGTCATTTGTTTAAAAATACAGAAATTCAATATAAGATGATACTAAAGACAGTAGTCAAGAATTTAATATACCAGAGATATAATAAGTTATATTTCTTGAAAGAGCTGTTACTAGCACTCTGTTTGAATGCAGTGATTTTACCAAGAATTTCTCCTCAAGACATTTTGAGGTCTGTTTGAATGAGTGTTTCCAACCAGCCAATTTCGTCTATAGGGATTGGACTTTGAAATTCAATATGGGGTCAAGGTCAAATGGTGCATTCAAATGAACTTTATTGAATTAAACTCAGAAATGAGTTATCTTACTCCAGGAAGTGTTTCCACTAGTTATGTACAATGAGCATTCCTATAGGTAGCACGGTACTAATTACTTTGCGTGAACCAGTTCAGAATTTTGTGTACCCTACATTCAGATTCACAGTGAAGACCAAAGGTTAAATATGATTGGTTTATATGGTTAAAATTTATGCCATATAATATCTCCAGACTGGTGAATGAAAAGGGTTTCTAAAATAACAAAAAGAATTGTAATTTAGTTAAGAATGAATTTTTCAGAAATTTTTAAAATATTTTCCTGATTTTCAAGGAATGGCGGTAAAATTTGAAATGTTAATACAGTGACTCTGTTTGACTCAGTATAGCTTGAAAGGGAATTTGTCATCAATATATTTCACATTTATTCTTGGAATGAGATGATAAAGTTCTTCAACAATTGGTATGACTTCACTTTGGGTTCTTGTTTTAAATAACTAAATTTTCTGAAATTTTCTGTTTTATTGTCGCTTATGGAGAAATGATTAGTACCGTGCTACCTGTATGGCGATGTGTTTATATTAACACCAGGCGCAATCCGGACTCAAGCACGTTTCCGAACTGGAAAGTAAGACCATTCTCCTTTATTACATCCATTTATCTTCAAACGACAAACGTGATTATACTACTACTGTAGCTTTATACGCGCTCTGGCTCAATCATACGAGATGCATATATCTCAACAATTATGTATTATTAATGCACTGAAAATAAGTTAATTGAACTTTTCGTACGTAATAAATGTTTACTGTTATCTTTTCATTTATATAACTTAAAACGTAAATTATGAAGATTAAACATGTAATATACTTATTCTACATTACAGACGTAGACTTACAAATATTTCAGTTTGTCTATGCGTTCAAACAAACCAACTGGTATCTCAGTTATAGAGTTTCCACTTAGATCTCTGAAGTAAATTAAAGAGAGTAGAAAGTCCGATAAAATTAACATGACCATAAAAAAAAACAATATATATATATATATATATATATATATATATATATATATATATAAAAAACCGGATACATTTTTCAGAAAAATTTTCCAATTTTTTTCGACTCTATCTGCATTGAAGAGACATTATTTGTCGAAATGGCCATCTGCAGAACACAAAATTTCTGCAATTTTTGGTTTAAATTTATGATTTTAAAAAAATTGAAAATGATGTGTTTGGCTTTTTTTTGCTTTTTCACCATTTCAAATTCAAGTCCAAGTCCAAGACTTTTATATTAAATATGTGGATCTTTTATGGGTTGACCGGGATTCGAACTCGTTCTTTCTGGGTTAAAATCCTTCAATCTTTCCACGGGCCCACGCCGGCTGACATACTTTAGCTACCCCCATCAATCATGTGTGAAAATAATTTTGTACTCTGATTACATGAAAATATCTTTGTTCTAACATGCAGAAAGTGCTTAACTAATTCTGCCTGTCATATCTCTGAATTCGAAATACAGTCAAGCCCCACTGCGGGGAGGCACGTTCGTTATTCAAATATCTAATTCTAACCCCGTTTGGGTTATTATATTAGACCCCTGTATTTATTTATCACGCTTGACCCTTGCATTAGCGTAAACATTCGCAAATCCGGAGGAGATTAGCAAGTTTCCACGTTGACTCATATTTATAGACAGCTTATATATATATAAAGGTGAAAGGTTGTCATTATCACCTGATCTATTGATGTGACAACACGTTAAATTCCTATCATTATTTTCCAAAGGTTTTGATATGAACTGCACTGAAGAGATATTAGTTGTCGAAATGGCTATATGCAGTATATAAATTAACAGGATTGTTCATTTCAAACAGGGAAGTTTGCGATGTTTTAGCTTTGACTGTCAATCTTACATTAGCATACAAGTTCTGCAGAGGAATGATGTATCTGTTAATCATATCACACTTCTGGCGCTTTGTTTGTCCCTTACCTTAGACGAATATATAATTAATTTTTAAGGGCTCGTATCAGCAAAAAATGCTTATCCACAGTTTTCAGTAAGATGTCTAGGTTCGTCGGGCCCCTCAGACGATTATTATATATTTTTTCCTACCCGACTTGCATTCTTTTACTTTAAAGAATCTCTGGCGCTTACTGCACTTAGCCAAGTTTTGAGGGTTTTCGGACTGAAAAACATGTCATCAATTTTAGCTTTTTTCGGATTGACAAACATTGATCTTTCATTGATTCATTAACTCTCACATCTAAAATAAATAACAGTTCCACATTACTGCAGCTTTGGTCACTCACAAAAATATTACGTGTCGTATTTTATTTTATTTCATTTCGGTTCGAGTCGAGTCGAGTCGATGAGAGGATATTTAGAGGCAGTTCGATCCACAACAATAGTAACTATTGTTCAACAATAGCAAGATCGAACTCTCTACTGTACCGGAAGATCACGCAATGTTATGGTTAAACTGCGCATGTCTTGTCAAACAAGAGTAATAGTCCACTCGACTCTTGTCGAACTATAGTTAAAGTGGGACAAAGACTGATCTTTCGATGGATTTCATTGGTCACCTCTCGTATGGACCAAAACAATAGTTGTTGATCGAACTGCCTCTTAATATGTAACTTTGGCATTTTTGTCAATGCCCCGTGTGGGATTCGAAACTGCAACTATTAACCACGTGGCTACCGCGATTAACATCTGAGAGTTGATTTTTATGTACTTAAAGCTAAGGTCATTTATTCTTTCTGCCTAACTGGTGTTGTACAAGGTGCGACAAACTGATTTTTCCTGGATTGATTGTAAAGGTGAACGGTTGTCTATTATTTTTCAAAAGTTTTGATACGAACTGCACTGACGAGACATCAGTTGTCAACAACAACAACAACAACAAATACTTTATTTGCGTTCACTCATGACACATGACAGTGTTACAAGAGGAAGTTGTCGAAATAGCTGTATACAGTATCTAAATTCACATGATTGTTTATTCCTATCAGGGAAGTTTGTGATGTTTTAGCTTTGATTGTCAAAGTTGATTTTTATTACTTAAAGCTTAGGTCATTTATTCAATCTGCCTAACCTGTGTTGTATACAAGGTGCAACAAACTGATTTTACCTGGATTGATTGTATAGGTGAACGATTGTCATTCTTCGCCTGATCACTTCATGTGTTAAGACGTTTAATTTCCACCATTATTTTCCAAAGTTTTGAAATTAACTGCACTGATGAGACATAAGTTGTTGAAATAGCTTAATGCAGTATCCAAATTCAAATGATTGTTTGTTCAAATCAGGAAAGTTTGGGATGTTTTAACTTTGATTGTCAGTCTTACATTAGCATACAATTTCCGCAGAGGAATGGTGTATCCGTCAATCATTTCTCACTTCTGGAGCTCTGTTTGCCCCTTACCTTAGACGAATATATAATTAATTTTTAAGGGCTCGTATAAGAAAAATAATGCTTATCCAGAGTTTTCAGTAAGATGTCCAGGTTTGTCGGGCCCCTTAGCCATTTGATTACCAACTTTATGATTTCTAAATTAACAACTAATATATTCGGTCTTATCACTTAGATAGATCTGACCTGATGTTTTTGTCGCAAGACCGGTACAAAAATATCTTTGTGTATAAATTGTAATATTGTGTCCAGGTAAAAATCTTTGACGTTCGATGTATGTAAATATTTTTATACGATCAACCATCAGATCGCGAGAGACGTTGAGAAAGCTAGTAGGTCTAGCGAAAATTTCGTCATTTGATCAATTTAGGTTTTCGATAATAATTTTAATTTGATGTTGTTGTATATCACTTTAGACGTATACAAAAGAAAAACATAAGAAAGGCCAGAAAAGAAAATGCATGATAAAAAAACTCAAAGATTAAAAAGAAAGAAATAAACAAAGAAAGAAAAAGAATGAGTTTTTATATAAATATAAGCACGTTTGTTTGGAATATTAAAAAAATATATCTAAAATATCGATAAGACTGACTATATAATAGCATACCCCTGAACCAAAATAATCTCTTTTCTACAAAATTAATACATAGCAGTACACATACTTACATATCAACAAGATTTGGTGAGTGGTCAAACAAACCAGCTGATAAAAAAGCTATTTTATTGTCTTTAATGCGCCTGAAAATATATACATGTATAGGTCGACGAATGATATAACGCGCTGGACGGCGCACTGAAGCGTATCTAGGCGCTGTCTATCGAATTTTGTATATATTTATTTATATACACTAAATTACAACACATATACAGTCTAGACAAGACTCCAGGGAAGGTTTTGCCAGCAAAATAGTAGCTATATTGTTCTGTAGTAGCTTCGTGACGGTTGTATTCGCATCGCAAATAAAGACGGCATGATCATTGCAATGACACTGTGCGACGACAAGTTGCTAATGTAGACGTGCATCCATAGACCATAGCATACGTGCATGTCTGGCATTTATAAATCGAACGTATCCTCACGATCCATTTAATCCAATCATAAGTTATGAAGTCTAACCTTTAAGCAGAGTGCTGACAGTGCTCACTCCTTTATCCCAAATTTGGACTCCTGCTTGGGGACTCCATTATGTTTAACTTACGTATATTTGACCAAAAACTTTCCAAATAAAATGGCATTATGCTTTCAAATAACATAATGCTCAAATGATTGCGAAAATTCGTCAAAAAAAAACAAAAAACAAACAAAAAAAGCAAACAAAAAAAAAAGCGTCTGCTATACGCCGGATATACATACAACTTTATTTCCAGAACCGATAACTGCAAGATTTATTCATAACTAAAAAGAATAGACCTATTATAAATGATAAATATGATTTTTTTTTTGCAAAATATGTCCAGGCAAGTGCATAGTTTTAGGATCAAAATTTGAGATTATGAGCAATGTAGGTATATGAGATACTTGCTGCATACAGTCAATGATAGGATTAATCCCGAAGATAATAAATAAATGCTAGAAGACATTGTTACTCGGCAGTATGTAAGAGATGGGAGGGTTATTGTTACTCTAAATCCTGGACAAAATCATAGGAACCAAAAATTCAAGTCGTTACTTAAAGTACAAACTAACAAATAAAATGGGTCATATTAGGCATCCTTTCCTGTGTTAAGTGTATCTGGAAATTAGTGTCAAACAATTAAGTATTGTAAGAGCGGTGATAGCAAAAATGCATACATATATGATAGTGTATCTATATTTCTCATATAGATATACTATCTTACTTTCAAATATTGCCATTTTTTTCATTTTTGTAAAGGATTTTCTGACCACCTGTTTATTGTCCCCACATCTCGAGATTTTATCATGCCACGTTTTCGTACGATTGACTCGATGAGCGCCCGGTGGTTGTTTATATGCTGTGATTGTCTTTTGTTGGTATTTTTGTCGGGCAACGATTGTAAGAACACTTTGCCAGTTAATTTTATGTTTGTTGACAATCCCGCATCCATGACATGAAAAAAAGATGGATGTAGCGTTGCTCGACATCTAGCAATAAATTCCGCTCAAAACGGTGCTAGGGACCGTCTTGAACTTACTGTGAGCTATGAGCAAACTTCCATTGCTTGTTTTTACCATGTTCTAGTATTTGTAGAGGTTTTGTTTCTTGGGCATTTGCTCCATATCCCTTCATTGAATATACACTAATATAAAAAAAAATAAACTAAAAAAAGCTTCAATAGCAAAACATTTGAAGTCCAGAAATCGAAAGTATGAAAGCTGATAGACATGAAGTTAAGTATCATAGCAATGTTATTTTGTCTGGGACTCATATTTGTAGCATTATTAACAAACCCTTCAATGCTGGCGATATCTTCAAATAATGTTCCGAGCTTTTAAGTCTTCTAAATACAAATATTTCATTTTCAATTATGTTTTGAAGTCTTCAAATACTATATTTTTTGGATGAATTGTGTCGGATAGTTTTGTCTTCTTTGATGGACAAACTAAACTGTTCAAACAGTTTTTGGTTATATGTGATGTTTTTGAATATTTAACGAAAGGATATGGAGTAAATGAACATGAGACCATAACCCATATGTAAACTCAAACTGCAATAATTTTAATGAGCTGTATGGCCATTTCGGAAATTAATTCCTCGTCAGCAGTCCTTTGTACTAGATTTGGCTTCCTATTTCGATATTGTTTGGTAATGAGTACCTTTTTTTGGCTACTTTTGGATTATGGCTCTCCATATTATTTGATTTTTATGTAGCTGATGAGAGGTTACTCCTTGAAACACATGTTTTTGCTCGTTATTTATGCAACTTCGGTATTTTAGTATTTCAGTGTTTTAGTATAACAATAACCTTCATTTGATATTAACTTTTTAACGCATTTTATGTTAGGAAAATTAACCATTGACGGATTGCTTTTGGTGACAAGTAAAACTCATACCTGACTTGTTCAATGCAAGTCGAAAAATTTTATTGACTGCAGTCTGGTCTGTTAATACCGTCAATTTGTCTCATAAACTCGCCACAGCGAGTGTTACAGCAGCTGATATTGATTTCAAAAATTGATTGCATTTGGAGTTCATGAGAAAGGGGGTTCCAGTCAATTTTTCTCCGGTTTTAATTGAGTGTGCCTCAATTTTGCACGAGATTTTCCAATTAAGTAGAAAAATGAGGGTCCACCCGGAACATCCCCTCTAGATTCGTCAATGAGTGATCAATTAATACTATCCGAGTTGTCCATTTTGTGGTCCCAGTGGTTGGCAGGCCATCCTGTCTGGCTTTCCTTAGATTGCAGACTCCTATTACCATAAATTAAAAAAAAAAAATGACAGACAAAACAGTTTTACGAATTTAAAGTTTGTACAATTTTTGCTTTATTTTTTCAGTACTTTTTGTAAAGATTGAATAATTTAATCACTTTTGTCCTCTTGAACCCAATACTAGTCTGCAGATGAATGATTTCGAACTCCTACATCAAAGCAAAATATAAAATAATTTTAATTCATTGGACCAATAATATACTGAAAACCAACGTCATTGACATCGTTTCATTTTCAAATTGACATTGAAAAATCTATGCGAAACAAAACTATACCGTCAGTACAATATACTTGAAATTTAGGATGAGATTGCTGCTCTACTTAGAACATACATTATAATTTCAAATGAATTTATGAATTTATGCTTTTATTTCATATTTTACATTTCCCCCTTTCATTAAATCTAATGTCCCGAACGAAACAATTGCATATGGTTGTACTACCGGTAAATTGAAAAGCGTGACAACATGTAACAAAAAAGTCACAAATACATCACATGAAAAATAATCTATCTGGAATATCCACCACCTTACGGATCATGCTTTCAAAATGGGTTGTTGCAATGGGGCTCCAGTAATTCCAACGGGGTTCTCGATTTTGCCTGAATTCAGCATGATTTTTTTTTATATAAAAATGGGGGTTCATAAGCCGGAACATCCAATCTTTTTTTTTATTTAAACTTTACATATTTTATTCAAGAACATCCTGCTACATTGAACCCTAGGTAGCCAAGGGATAAGCAAATCTAGCGGTCCCTGTTTATACAAACTCTCATTGCCAGGGAAAAAATGAGGGGCACGTTGAACCACTATTGTGAACCCGATCGGTGTAGAATTCGAGTTCACCGGTGTAGCAGGACTAAGATGGAGGACAAAGTAATTTGTAACTGGTAGGGTAATTTATTTTTTTTACCGCGTAAACAAAAATGGTTAACTGAATTTCCTATCCGTTTGTTAATACTTACGGGTATATTATCAAAGTTGACAACTAGTTTACTCTTGTATCCATCAGATATAATTTTCTTTGGAGAAAACCTGTCAGAAAACGGCCTTACATTTCAACACGTTTTTGAAGCGTAAGATCGACTTTATTTTCCACATATTTCTTCACTGAAAATTTTGTCGGGATGATTGCATAAATATATGGTAATTTGGTATTGGTCTTTCATTGGAAATACCAAAAATATGGTTCAGAATAGTCATTTTGATAAGTTTTCAGGGACCTTGTTGTTGTTTGTATTCACGGTGTAGACTTGCGATAATTGATAAGTTTTTACCAGTAAAGTTAACTGTGTAGATCAAAAATCGCTATTGATTGAACAAATTCTGGAAACGGTTTAGATTATAAACAGGAAAATTAAAAAATCACAGAAATTTGTATTTCAACGATGGTAGCGCATATTTACACTCCTGAATTCGAGATGGTCTCATCAATATGTGGAGACATCGAAAAGGTATCTTCAACTTCAGAGTATGTGTGACGAGAAGTTCACAAAAACGTGCAAGACAAGTTGATTTCCTGCGTTCATATATATCTTAGATCTGTTTTAAAAATCAAAGAATGCAATTCCTTCCAATATTGACGTACGGAAATTCCAGCTTCCGCTTACTACTCAAGTTGAAACCTATTATTAAACCAGATATTCCCTGATGTTCTACAGGCCTTGCAAACTTAAACCAGATATTAGATTTGCACGATAATAATTTTTTATGCACATAATAAATCATTGTAACAAGGTATTGAATATTCCTCACAAAATAAAACTAGATGACATCACCCTGACGTACATCCTTTTGCATTAAATTATTACATTATGCAATTGACCTGATTGGTCATGAGTCAATTATATCGGGATTATTGTTATTAACTTACCTACAAGACAGGGAAAAATTAAGCCAGACCAAACCTGTTCGGCATTAAATTTGAGTAACAAATTCTTACTTATACAAAACCTACTTGACTTATACAGTTCTTTACCTCACATAAACTAAAATTTTGTCTTCCTGATATTCGTAAGTCTTTACGTAAAGATGTTCCAAACAATGTGTTGGACATTGGTCCAAATTGTCATTCCTACGTTATATTTAGTCAAAATAATTTCTACTGTACATAAACGTTTTTAAATTTTAGAATTGGAAAATTTGAACGTCACAACAAGGAACATGTGTGGAAGAGAATAATCATCTTATTTAAGCCCTGTCAGTCCTCCTCATGACAGAAAATTGTTGTCCATTTTTGGGATTGTTCGGCACCTTAACTTTGCACAAATTCGTAATATATGGATGAGCTATGATACCATTAACTTTTTCAAATAATGCAATAATTTAAAGTACGCACAACGAAATTTGTCGCAGCTTAAATCGCTGTAGCTATTTTGTTTTAAATAACACCTTAATAAAACATATGTATCATTTTCTAATTTTTTGCCGCTACTCTTGGTATATTTACCGAAATAATTAAAAATATTTTCGATAGACCTTCATATGAAAAAGAAAGGAAATGGGGTAAATGCAAGGAGACAACATCCCATATCCAGGTTAAAACGACCCAAAACAAAACATCTAGGGGTCACCATATGGTCTTCAACACAGTGAGGAACCTCACACCATATAGTAAGCCCTAAATGGCCCCGAAAAGGTAAAAAAGTGAATAAATCAATGGAAACAAACCACATCCAATAACCCAGATATCAAGAAACTAAAATTTTATAAGATGACAAGGACAAGCCAATGACCAATATATTCCTGACTTGGGACAGGCGCAAAAATTGCGGTGGGGTTAAACTCGTTTTCTTGGATCCAAACCCTCCCCCTATGTGTGGGGAATGGCTAAAAATAAATACACAAAAAGACTCACAGTAAAAATCAAACTAGAAAAAAGTCCAACTTATCAAGACGAGTACCCTTACAATGAAATACATAAAACATGAAGACAATACACACAGGTACTGTCCGGACAAATGCTCGCAGTTACTGACAGCTAGCTAAGGACATAATTTCCGTTGACTATGATATCAAGCCTTCTTACATATGAAATTTCAATTGAAATACTTCTAAATAGATTTGGTATAACAACATCATCAATTATGAAAGAAGAACATGATATTGTGCAATGCCAAATACTGCCGATATGAAAAAATGTTTAAATTTAGTTATGGTGTAAAGCATTTAGGAGATGATCAATATTTTTGCAAACAAAAACCAGAAGTAAAGATTTAACAACAATGCTGTATTTATATGCTTTATGAATAAGTTTGTTCAACGGATTAATAAGTTTGGAAGGACAATTTTTGAATTTATGCGCTTTGTAAATGATATTGCCATAGAAGTTTGTTGTTAATTTCACTCAAAGTTTAAAGAAATTCGATGTGGGAGTGATTGATGAATGATTTACTCAAACCAACAAACTAATGAAAAGACACCAAAATGGATTGCCGACTGATTACCTATTTGCATATAGGGTGCTTGTTTGTTGTTTATTCGGGTGGCCAATGAACAAACAGAATTTTGATTTGTTTACTAATTTACATAGAAATGTTTAGGTAAATCTGAGAATAAGATTTGCAGAATGAATATCCAGTTACCATTTACTTTTATTAAAATAAATTTGTTTACAGGTAAAAAGTTTTTGCTGACACTTTGTCCAGTAATTACATAATTTATTTTTTGCTTCCCGATCGAGATTAACTCCCGACCCACGTGTTTTATTTAATGCATTAAAACAATAAATACAGGTGTTCAGTTAACCAGGAAATACTCCCCCTGTTTGCGACTAAAATTTTCTGTTAAAATAACATAGAAGGGTAATGGAAAACTTTTTAGCCCTTTGTTGTAGAATTATGGTAATGCATGGCATGAAGCGGCAAAAAATTAGCTTTCCATTGGTGTATGCCATGTTATCCTTTAACATTTTGTTAAAAAGATATTTTGAGAAAAGTCGCGGCAAATTTCGTTGTGGCTACATTAGTATGATGCGGATCCAGAGATTGGGGTTGGGTCGAAACCCCGTTACTTTTTCATGCAAAATGTAGGCAAAATTGACCAAAATTGGCACAATCCATCTAACACCCTTTTTTCTGGAATGGACCAATTCAAAAACGCAACGCCATTATGATATTGTCATTGTTGTGAACGTTTTTGATTGGTCAAAACGTAATTTACTAAAACGATGAGTTTGTGAAATGTCGTTTACGTTCACAAGCGAACGAAAGTTGAGTTTCTGAATCGGTCCATTTCATTGGAAATCACCTTTTTCAAAGGTTGGGTCTACCGTTGTATTGGTCATGAATATACATCAGATAATCAATAGTAAATAGTTATCATGCAGAATATAGGTGATGAAAAATTACCTTTCATATAGGGCCAGAAATTTAAAAAAATGACAAGCAAAGGAAAATCAAATTTTTACGATTTAACAAAGACATTTAAAAAAATCTGGAATCTCTTTTATTTCATACTCTCAGAGTGCCTATAGTAATGATATACTTTAATGTATATTTCAAAATCCATCTGCTTTATGGCCTATATATCTACTGGTAAAACTGGTTTTGTTTTTATTTGTTTTTTAAAGTAACATTATTAAAATGTACATGGGAAAATGGCGTGCGTCAAGAAGAAAATTGCGTGAGTCCAGGAGATATGTTAAACATTAATTCATTGATATGGTGGTAAGGTCTAAACCTCGGGATATATCATCCTTTCAATAAAATAAATTACATATAAAAAGTGGTGTACATATAGGAAGTATTATGTACAAAATTTAGATAGGGAATGCTCCGGATGTCTGCAAAATATTTCAAGGTTAATTAGTTTTTTTTATTCAGCCTGATTATTGTCAGAAACAACGGCAGTAGAATACCGAAGGAACAAAGGAGTGAAATTTACAAAAATCGAAGTCCAAAGACACGGCCAAAACGAGAACACAGAAAACAATGACGTTAGACACAAAAAACAACGATGCCAGACAGACACAAAGCACAGAAACAAGTAAGAAATTACAACATTCAAACAAAGGCACTCACAGTGTGAACTCCAGTGAAACTTAGAGTGACATCAGGTGCTATGGAAGGGTAAGCATGTCCTGCTCTGTAAACAGCACCCGTCCTAAGGTAAGTGAGGCATATATGTTTTTGAAAGATCTGTTAGGTAGCTGATTGGTTAATGTCATTTGCTAACCCCGAGACAAAACCAATTACAAATCATGGTATGTGTTACTTCTCTAACCCTCAAACAGTACCAACTAAAATTTTGAAAAGCTTTTGTGATCATCGAGTATTCGAACATGGACAAGGACAGATCAGTACCACATACATAACTAACGAAGACAAAACTAAAATATAACAAGACAACACAAAAACTAAAACACTCACAGTGTGAACTCCCATAAGTACCGAGAGCTACATCAGGTGGTCCGAACTCAACCTTACTCTAAGCAATGACTAAAGAAAAAAAAATCAGATTTCAATGATTCAGAGAAAAAAAACCGCTTCAATCTTTGTTAAAGATGCAAAGAAACCGCTTACAAGGCACGAAAATCAAAATCAGCAAAGTGTATATGCTTTGTACCATTGGAGCAATACGTTTTTCAATTTGCAAGAAAACATTGATATTGACAGTTCTTCATGTTATTGAGGTAGCTATAAGTATGTAATAGTCAGTTTGTTTTCGTAAATGGGGTTGGTTTCATGTAGTTTTAAAGAAGAAGTGATGTATGAATCTTTTAGATATAATAAATCAGTTGTATTTTCTAGATATATACGTAGGATCTTGCACATTACAAATTTTTACTAACATTCCCTCAACATTTATACGCTTTAACAGCACAACTTGACAAAATGGGCATACATATATTTACTATCTGACTAAAAACAAAAGCTCTCAACCAGCGACAGTTCTCGACATATATGGCAAAAAGTCCCAGCTTATCAAGGTTGTGGACATTGATATGTTACGCGCTTGAATCGCTCCCATCTTTGCGCAACATGTCTGTTCATACAGTGACTTTATGGAAAGATCAAAAGCACTGTCAGAAAAACTGCTGATTCCGGGATATGTTCAGCCGTTGTTACTTTCGTCCCTTCAGAAATTCCGTCACAATGACATCATAAATATATATGAAATGTCGGTGTCACAAATGAAAACTGACATTTTTAGCTAGATTCACTTCTTCCCGGATTTGACTTTACCCTGGATTTACCAACTGATAGTGCGACGGGTGATGTATACAGAGCAGGACATGCTTACCCTTCCGGAACACCTGATGTTACCCTCGGTTTTATAGGGGTTCACACTGTCACTGCTTTAGTTTTTTGTGTTGTCTTGTATATCATGCTGTTGATTTTAGTTTTGTCTTCGTTAGTGATCTTCGTGATACCGATTTTTCCTGGTTAATGTCTGAATACTAAAGAGATTTACAGAAGCTCCCAAGATTTTTACCTTGGTACTGGTTGAGGGTTAGAGAAGTAACACGTTCCATGGATTTTTATTGGTTATGTCTACGGGTTAGTAAATGACATTAACCGATCAGGTACCAAACAGATCTTCCAAATGCATAAATGCTTCACTGACTGTGTCACGGGTGCTGTATACAGGACAGGACATGCTTACCCTTCCGGAACACCTGATGTCACTCTTTTTTTGAGAGTTCACACTGTTAGTGCTTTATTTTTTGTGTGTTGTATATGTAGTGTTTCGGTGTTTTGTGGGCATGTAGTGTCTTGGGTCTTAAGTCTTCTGTTCTTGCTTTTGCCCTGTCTCTGGACTTTGAATTATGAAATATTGTGCTCTGTTCCTTCGGTTTTCTACTGCCGTTCTTTTCTAGCTCTTTTGCAAAGCAGAAAGCAGAAATTTTCAACACTTTTATATTTGGAGGAATAGCATTCTTTGATTTTTAAAACATGTCTAAAAATATACGTGTTTGCGAAAAAAAAACTTGCCTTGCACTTGTTTGTAAAAACTCCATGACAGATGCTCTCAACCAAAAGTTGTAGATACCCTTTTGCTGCCTTAGCATTTTGTTGAGACCATCGCTTTACCAGGCGTGAAAATATGCTTTACCGTCGTTGAAATACGAAATTCAGTGCATAAAAAAAAAAATACTGTTTTTTTTAATTTAAGCCGTTTACTGTTTTTAAGCTAAACCGTTTCCAGAATTTGTTCGATCAATAACAATTTCTGATCTACACAGTTAACTTTTCTGTTAAAAACTTGTCAATTATCGCAAGTCTACACCGTAACTACAAACAAAAACAAGGTCCCTAAAAGTTATCAAAATGATTATTCTGGATCATAATCTTGGTGCTTCCGATGAAAGACCAATAACAAATTACCATACATTCATGCAATCATTCCGACAAAATTTTCAGTGAAGAAATATGTGGAAAATAAAGTCGATCTTACGCTTCAAATACGTGTTGGAATGTAAGGTCGTTTTCTGACAGGTTTTCTTCAAAGAAAATTATATCTGATTGATACAAGAGTAAAACAGTTGTCAACTTTAATAATATACCCGTAACTATTAACAAACGGATAGGAAATTCAGTTAACCATTTTTGTTTACGAGGTAAAAATAAATGACCTTACCTGTTACAAATGACTTTGTCCTCCATCTTGGTTCCGCTACACCGGTGATTTCGAATTCTACACCGATCATGTTCACAACAGTGCGTTGAACAAAATTAACAATAATATTCAAAATGAACAATTTATAATTACACCAGTTTACAATTACATTACACCAAAATTGATAATAATATTAATAAAACTTTAAATTTACTTGTATCACAGTGGTGCTTCATTTTCTTTGGAAAACAAAGTGTTCAATAAATCCCAATACCCATGTGGGGGTGGAGCCAAGACAGTGCTACAAGTTCCAATGTATGGAAGTTATTGTACAAGAAACTGTACAATAAATTCGACAACGATTGTAGACATTTACATACCTACATAATATTTTCTCCCATAAATACATGAAATATCTTAATCGACGCCCTTCTAAAAATTCAACCCTGTCATTTTCGGTAAAAAAATGCACCAGCAAAATCAAATTGTGCATGAAAATCCTTGTAAAAATTGCTTATACGATTCTGCATTAAATGAAATTTTAAAGTGTCCATTTATTAGTCATTTAACAACTTCTATGTACGTTATGTACGCTCTGATAGGAATGTCAAAGATAGGCCTAGATGTGTCCTAATCTTTGTCTGAAAAAATAAAATGCATTTTTAACAACAGGCAGATTTAGGCCATCGACTTTTTACCACCAAAGAAAAAATATATAAATCTGTATTAAACTACCCGTTTTAACTTATAATTATAACGCATCTTTACGAACTGTGCGTGGAAATGAAATATCATAGGATTTTTAATGAAAAATTAGGCGATTTCACACCATTTTAGGGATTTATATGCCCCTATTCTCTCTTGAAAATCTCTGACAGATTAATAGAGTAATGCTTTTCAACATTTTTTTTTATCCCCGAAGCAGCGCAACGATTTGGAAATATAATATTTACGCAGTGATACTTTAGGCGAGTTCAGAGATGAATCCTGATTAATGATCTCTGTATGAGTTATGCTCCTTTTTAACTTCGAAAAATTCCCCAATTACGTGGGGTTTCAAATTCTGAAGCGGCGGTGATATATGGCTTCGCGTAGCTCTTGTAATGTTTGAAACATTTCTATAAAACCTAACATCATATTGACACGGGTGAAGAACCCTTGTAGTAAATTACCCATACGAATTGTGCATTAACTATGAAATGCACGCGTTAATTTTCAATTCGTCAACATTTTTTTCAGACAGTTTTCAACTTTTGACTATAATTCAGAAACGGACCATTTGATTTTCAGGAGGGGGGGGGGACTGGTATTTTTTTAGAAAAAAAATTTTCTGGCCTCAATTTTTGCCAAATAAATTATCTGGACAGCATCTGGGTTGAAAAAATGATCTGGCCCTGATTCTGTCTATTAGAAAAAAGTATGGCTCAACAAAATTTCCTAGCATAGTGTATATGGGAAAAAAATAATCTGGCCCGCAAAGCGGGCGGATAAAATTTCCAGGCTCGGGTGAAAATCCAAGCCCCCCCCCCTGAAAATCAAATGGTCCGTGCCTTACTGCTTTGAATCTTGGGAGGATGATGGAACAGATGGACGGACGGACACACTACATTATACGGTATTATAAACAATAGCCAGCAATTTCGCCAGGAAAAGACAGTGTACTTAAATTCACTAACTTCAGTTTTATCACAAACTTTGGACATATTAAATCATAAGTTGTACCAGTCTTCAAAAAAAGAAAAATTGGCATCAAATTTTTAGAACGGGGAATGAATAGTGGAAAATCTTTGTATCAATACCTGCCTATCAATGCTGTCATATCACTTTCTTCGCTGGTTCAAGTTGGGCGAGACCTCCCTTGTCATGTAGACTTAAAATATTCAAATACAGGTACACTATTTTCTGTTTTAAACATGTTTGGTTTGATGTGGCACCTTTAAGTTTTTGTTGTAAAAAATTTTGTGCGGTTATGCGGATGTAAACTTGGATTCTATTGGCTGATTAACCACCTGCTAAATAACCATGTCCGCCATACACAAAAAAAAAACAAGAAAATCAATAATCGTGATAATGTAGTGTTTCACATTAACAAACATGCAGTAAGCATAGAAAAATAAACACATCGATATTAAACATAGTTTACTTCTACGTAATGTAACAGTAATTTCAGCATGAAAATTAAAATACGAAAAACATCTATATTTGGAATAACATGTAAATTATATGAAATGTTTTATCTGCGTTCATTTCCAAAGGTTTCCGGTCAGTGTATTTCGAAAACGTCATTTTGCTGGTACATGTTACAATCTTTATGCAACTTGAAAAATCAATAAATCACTCGGTTGTGTATTGTTCATGTTACGCTGTCAGTTGGTATAGTGTTTATTTCTAGAATCGTGTAGTTAAATGTAGGTCATTTTGTATTATCGTTTTCGTAGTTTAATGCAAAGTGTGGTTAGCATAACCGCACAAAAATGTTATCATGCATTGAACCAACTAACATGATTATTTAGATAGTGTCGAAAATGGTTGAACGGTGCGGCTAGCGCCTTACCGTTCAACGATTTTCGACACTATCTAAATAATAATGTTAGTTGGTTCAATGCATGATAACTTATAATATCCTGCATGCAACACGGCAACATCCAACTAATGTAATAACTTCGCTAACTTGGCCACGTGACAATAATTGATTGAAATGTCCACTTTGATAAAAGCCATATATTGAACTAATATTTATTCCATCACGCGATATTTTGATGGAAGGCTCGTCCGAAGACTCGCCCACCATCAAAATATCACTAGATGGAACAAATATCAGTTCAATATATATAACCTATAAAATACCTTCCCAAACTGTGCGCGGATATCCCGTTCACATAAAAAGACAAAAGATGTTCACTGATCAAGTCAAAGTTATCAAATATCTAAATGAATTGTAATTAACACAGTTTTAAAAACATAAATGAATTAATACAAAGGTTATATATGTTTATGTATATGTATTCATGAAATTCGCAACAAATTAGTGTGTTTGTGCTAGAAATAAACGACTGTAAACGAAAAATATTTGATTACCAGACTTCTGACCCATGTGGCTAATAACAAATTGAAATTCAGTTTCTGCCATACGGATAATAGACGTTTTTGCGATTAGTTTCCTTTGATATTGTACAATATTTCTACATTTCCAAATTGCCCATTTTACTGTTACTAATATCGTGTCAATAATTAATAAATCTGTATCAATTTTTGTGTCCAAGATGCTTGCTCAAAAAATTAAAACTTATCTGATTTTCGAAAATAATCGAGTTCTCTGCTATCGCCGATTGTGTTCAATTTTTGAAAAAAAATATCAGACCAGACTTCTTCAATTAATTTACATTTTACAAAAAGGTGCAATAAAGTTTCCCCTTTTCCGCAAAAATGACAAGCACCATTCGATTTTTTCATTTTTTGAAGTAATTTTTCAGTGAAGACTATATTGTGAATAATCTTAAACTGAAGTTGTTTTGCCTTCCTCTTCCCAAAGTTTTTATTTAAATTGAACCATATGTTTTTCCAATTCAATTCACGATTAAATAATAACTCCCATTTGTTCTGACAGTTTGAAATTACAGAGTTTCCATACAAACAATGGACATCTTTTAACTTTATATCCACTGTTTCCTTGACAACACAAGTTTTATTTCTAACAAATTGTAAGTTGTTTTTAATTTTAAACAGTGTACTCGACTTAATAGTAACATCATCTGACTTGAGATTATTTATCATATCTTGCGTAAAGGCTGCTTTAATTCGACTATATTACGATATCAAATTCCTTTTATCTGATAACTTATTAAATATTCCCTGTATGTTTAAATGAATTGGCATGTATATCCCACACATCTTTGACCTTTTTAATCCCGCTTTTCGAAAAAAATGCATTAAACAAAACATTGCCATTGAATCTAATTTTAGAATTTCCAAATAAATGTTGTTCAAGAAGTTCGGTTTTTGTTGAAAGTTGTAGAAGTTTTTGAAATTTCGTCAAAAAATCCTAAAGATTTTGATAATAAATAGGGAGACGTACGTTTTCTAGACCCTCAGTGCTTGAACATGTGCACAAGAAAAAATCCGTATCAAATTTTTCGTCATGTGATGTAAGCCAAAATGTACCTATGGCATTCCACTTATCTCGCTCCGGAATTTATTAAACAATGCATACTATTAATATTTTTCGATTTGATAAAATGTTTCAGATTAATTATTCCCATAGCCCCTTTCGATTTTGGCTGGCAACAGAGAAATCTGATTCGTTTTCCCATCCCATACAAAATCCCAAATTAGTTTATTTATTTCGCGTTCATATTTATCCGGTATTCCACGCATTTAAATTTCGAAGCCTATCGTCGATAATACAAACGATTTAATAATTAAAACTTTCCCATCAAATGTCAGAACTCTCGACTTCCAGACAGCCATACACGATTTAATTTTGTTCATTTTTTCCAACCAAATTTTATCCAAGTCAACCCCATATCCATGCATAACCTCCTATCTTGATCCGCCAGTGCCATCTTCTTATGTCCCTGATAAACACTTGACTTTAGGCCTACATTTTTGTATAGTATACAACAGTTTTTTTCTTTGAATTCAGCTTGGCTCTCACAAAGGTTATGCCTATCCTTACAAATTACAACAAATGTTTTTCACACACATCATTTTCACAAACTCGTCAAATCTAGTATTGATAATATTATTCAAGATAGTTTTGTTACTCAGTAAACTTACAGGTTAGTCATTTTTATTATTTAGTAAATATGCAAATAATAGAAAAAAGAAGTTAAACGGGGAATGTGTCAAAGAGACAACGACCCAAAGGGGAGTAATAACAACTCAAAGCCACCATAAGACCTTCAATGAACGGTGAGGAAACCCCACACCCAACGGCAGGTCGGAGTCGGCCCCAACTAAATAGTTATCAAGTTCAGCGAAATAAACGTTATCCTAGACTCCTATAGACATAAAGTAAACTAACTAGAAAACAGACAAGACACACAAAGGCTCAATAAATTTCCTGACTTAGGACATGCACAAACCTGCTGCGGCGGGGTTAAACTAGTTTTATTGGGCCCAAACCTTCCCCCTATAGCCAATGTGATAAATAAAAAAACAATTGTAACAACAGTAAAATTCAGTTGGCATCACGACTGAGTCAATTGTGACAAATGAAACTGAAAGAACTAAATATACGGACATAAACATGAAATCACGAGAGACTACTAGCAGTTAACTGACATACCAACTCCAGACCCATTACCAACTGACAAATTAAGTTATGTACCCTCAGTATACAGCTTCCACCAAGATCCCTTCCCGTGAGGAGTTAAGCATAATGATTTCATGCATATACCAGAATACATAGCAAATCAATGTAATACCAAAGAAGGTCATGCGTAATGACTTGCGGACAATACCGTAATTATAACCCTTATGAATTAGACGATTTAAAGGTTTTATAAGTTTGTTAGGCGAGTTTAAGTATTTTTATACTCTTATGTGAAATATTACCGTAAAATAAGGGATGTGAAAAGCCAGCCTTGATTAGATGTTTACAGGTTGCATTGTATTTATGAACTACGTCTTTATATCGATGATAAAATTTAGTAAAGGTTTTAACTACTGTATAGCGGGTTATTTTGACGGGTGGGTGTAAAATTTGGCGATTTTAAAGCGAAAATGTATAAGAAAAATTTTGGCAGTTTTTATTTTCGCGATTATGTAAATACATAATAAAATATTTCCCTTGTTACTAAAAAGAAATGAATATCGGTTTATAATAAGTGTTGATCAAGATAAAATATTAAAGAAACGAATGAAAATTATCCTTTGATTTTAAATATGTTTTATTGCCATTAATCAAATATTTAGTAAATAACATGTAATTTATATTTGTACCTGCATTTTCATTAATTTTGAATATTTCTCACCTACACAGCTTGATTACAAACTTAAGACATGCACAATATATTGGGATATCCAAGCCGTTATGATAAAAATTAATTTCAAAAGGTAATAATTAGCGAAAAAATGTTATAAATTTCATATACTTTTTTAAATATATAAACTGTAGAATAAAATTTGGCGCAATTTATTTTGGCGATTTAAGCTGGACCGCTAAAATATGCCAAAATTAGCACCCCGCGAAAATAACCCGCTATACGGTATTTTATGATAACGAAAACCCTGATGTAATAGTTTTTCAGTTATGAAAAGATTCCTTTCATTAAAATCGCAAACGTTATTACATACTCGAGCAAATCGAACATGCTGAGATATGTAAACACCATATGATGGCGCTAATGGAACATCGCCATCCAGAAATGGAAAATTGCCTATTGGAAAAGAAAAATCGGCCCTTTTATCATAAATTTTAGTATCTAATTTACCATTCGTTATATCAAAATTGATGTCCAAGAACGGACAATGATGATTATTGAAATTGGCTTTATTCAAAGTAAGTTCTTTTGGGTAGATGTCCCTATTATACGTATTGAAGTCATCATTATTTAAAGTTAGAATATCATCCAAATATCGGAAAGTGTTGTTGAACTTTTCAATTAAATGCTGATTAGATGGGTCTTTGCTGATGTTGTTCAACAACATACTTACAAATACTGTAAACCAACTAATTTTCACTAGCAGTATATTTTCGTGATCTTCGTGGATATGAATAAACACTGCAAATATTTTAAGAAAATAATTAGAAATGGAAAATCGCGAAAGTCAATCACCTCGAAGTTGACAATGAGGGACACAACCCGAAGAAAGTATCTCCTAAAACCAGTTGCTTTAAAAAAAGTCATCTTAGTTACTTAATAAAGTTTGCTTTTGAGGTGGCTCACTCATCACATTTTTGAATCTGTGTCAGATTTCGGAACCCCTCTGGTTTCCTCCATTTCAATGGCTTAAAAAACTTTTTAAATTGGCTCCACTTTTTATTTCATGAATGTCTTCTATAGGTTAAGTTAGACAGGTGACAAGTTTTCATAAAATTCTTGATATTACTTCCCAGCTTTTAGGATGTAAAATTAAGGGAAATTCCAGAGAAATGCATTTCCTCGCCAAATCTTTAATGTCCTCTAACGTACACGGACCTATATATTTCTTTTTGCCATTTCATTAAGTCTACAATGGTTGATCAGTTTCAATAGAATAGGTATCAATGTTCCGATGTTGCCATTGTCCTTTGATTATTCGTTTTAGATTGACGGTTCGGTTCTCATTTACTTTCAAGAAATACTTGATATAAGCAACATCAAGAGAGAGCCTCCTGATGAAAAAGAAAGGAAATGAGGTACATGTCAAGGCGACAACATCCCATCTCCAACTTAAAACGACACAAAACAAAGCATTTAGGGGTTACCGTACGGTCTTCAAGTGAGGAACCTCACACCATATAGCAAGCCCTCAATGCAGCCCCCAAAAAAGTAAAAAAAAAAAAGAATAAATCCATGGAAACAAACCACATCCAATAACCCGAATATCAAGAATCTAAAATTTCATAAGAAGACAAGGACAAGCCATTGACCAACATATTCCTCACTTAGGACAGGCGCAAAAATTGCGGTGGGGTTAAACTCGTTTTCTTTGATCCAAAATCTCCCCCTACGTGTGGTGAATGGCTTATTTGTTTTCTACTATACATTTAGGTAAGTCATCTTTGTTAGTTAGTAAACAGCGTTGGATCATAATATTATAAACAAACGTCGTAACGTAGTGTAATAAAAAAAATCATAGAAAACTATTTAAAACATCGAGTTATTCCTTATCTGATTTTAATTACATGTATATTTTTGCCATTAAGATCTGCAAAGTCTACTGTTTTTTTTTAAATTTTGAAATATTTCTTCCGTTAAGGATTTGATAGAATTCATAATTTCAACACAGTGAAATTTCAGTGAAAGCAATTACAAAGATATATAGAAAATAACTATGACACTGAAAAATTATACTTATGCTGGAACCATGATTTTATAATGATGTAAGAAATTTGCCTAAATTTGGCATAGAGTACAAAAGTTCAAAATTAAATAAATAACTGGAATTAATCAAATAAAAATAGAAAACGAATAAATACAAAATAAATCTATATAAAAAGCAAAATATGAACTGGCAATTTCAAAAAACTTAAACAGAATTTAAAACGACTAAATTTAGTAATAAATGAGAATTACTCAAACTAAATAACCGTGTGACAGGACAAACTGGCCGTGAGGTAAATACATGTAAATTGTAGAAAAAAACTGTTATCTTTTTAGGTTAATTGGATCTATTTAAGAACGAAATTAGGATTTATAGAAGAATAAGATTATGACAGATCAAAGAGAAATTATCCACAAATGTCAATTTCAAAATAAACCTTAGGGAAGCTATCTATTGTTGAATAGGGGTTAAGCAGGAAACATAAATTGTAGAGTTAATTAAATTAAGCGTCCACCTTAATGGACAAACGGGTATAGATATTTGTGCTCGATTGTCCATTAAGGTAGACGCTTAATTTAATAACCTACAATAATCATTGTTCCTGGACATGTAATGATATGAGTAATGCACTCAGTCTTTTGATAGGCAACATTTTTGTTCGTTTTGGCAACACGATTTATCAACAGTTTATAGGTATTCCCATGGGTACAAACTTTGCACCTCTCTCTGCAGATCTTTTTGTGTTCTGTAACGAAGGAGACTTCATGAAAATAAATATAAACGGAACTAAACAAAACAGTGATAAACTTATTTCTATTTTCAATGATAACAGCAGGTATATTAACGATATCCTGACTATTGACAATCCCGGTTTTTCGATTAAGTATACATCATTTACCCAAAAAACTGAAACAATGATTCTAAATACTGCCTTTTCTGGATTTAACCATCATTATTGACTCTAACAAAATAAAAACTGAAATATATTTAATCAGGGATGATTTTGATTTCACCGTTACAAATTACCCTATTCTTGACGGCGACATTTCTCTAGCTCAATCTTACGGGATGTATATTTCTTAACTTGTACGATTCGCACGTGTTTGTTCTGCTTTTGACGATTTTATGAACGTAACCTTACTTTCAGAGTCAAACCTTTACTACTTGGTTACAGATTTCATAAGTTGTTTGATACATTTAAGAAGTTTTATTATAGATATGAACATTTGATATCTCAATATGGCGTTACTCACAAACAGCTTACTACAAAGGGTATTTCTAATCCTCGTTTTTACGGATAAGCTGTTGAAAAATGCCAGGAACTGATTAAAAAAAATCTAGAAAACCCGGAACGTTTCTTGCATTAAAGCGTCTACCCTAATGGATAAACGGGTATAAATATTTGTGCTCGATTGTCCATTAAGGTAGACGCTTAATTTAATTTACTCTGCAATTTATGTTTCCTGCTTAACTCCTATTTAACAATAGATAGCTTCCCTAAGGTTTATTTTGAAATTAACATTTACGGATAATTTCTCTTTCATCTGTCATAATCTTATTCTTCTATAAATCCTAATTTCGTTCTTAAATAGATCCAATTAACCTAAAAGGATGAAAGATTTTTTTCTACAATTTACATGTATTTACCTCACGGCCAATTTGTCCTGTCACACGGTTATTTGGTTTATTTTAATTAAATTGAGTTATTCTCATTTATTACTAAATTTAGTCGTTTTAAATTTTGTTTATTTTTTTTAAATTGACAGTTAATATTTTGCTTTCTATATAGATTTATTTTGTATTTATTTCTTTTCTACTTTTATTTGATTAATTCCAGTTATTTATCTAAATATAACCTTTTCTACTCTATGCCAAATTTAGTCAAATTTTTACATCATTATAATTTCACATTTAAAAATTATTGTAAAAGACTGCAGACAATTCTTAGTCTAATAGGAAACATTTCATACAAATTGGACAAGAATAACGTCAGGACAAATTTTGGAAAAGATATGATTTTATATGATATAACACTACGCAGAGACGTTTGTTTATAATAATATGATCCAACGTTGTATTTTCAGGTCAGTCAGCTTTGTTTCTCAGTATACTTACTGATAAGATAGTCTGATACAACTCTTCTACATAATTTGATTACATCTCAATTGAGTAAACTTATTTAATGTTTTTTTTTTAAATTGTCTGGTTCATTTGCTCTAACAAAAAGCAAGGGTACTTCTCTGATATTACCTACAATAATCATTGTTTCTGGACATGTAATGATATGAGTAATGCACTCAATCTTTTGATAGGCAACATTTTTGTTCGTTTTGGCAACACGATTTATCAACAGTTCATGGATATCCCCATGAGTACAAATTTTGCACCTCTCTCTGCAGATCTTTTTGTGTTCTGTAACGAACGAGACTTCATAAAAATAAATATAAACGGAACTAAAAAAACAGTGATAAACTTATTTCTATTTTCAATTATAACAGCAGGTATATTAACGATATCCTTACTATTGACAATCCTAGTTTTCGATTAAGTAGACATCATTTACTCAAAACAACTGAAATTAAATGAAGCTAAGAATGATTCTAAATACTGCCTTTTCTGGATTTAACCATAATTATTGACTCTAACAAAATAAAAACTGAAATATATTTAATCAGGGATGATTTTGTTATCACTGTAACAAATTACCCTTTTCTTGACGGCGACATTTCTCTAGCTCTATCCTACGGGATGTTTATTTCTTAGCTTGTACGATTCGCACATGTTTGTTGTGCTCTTGACGATTTTTATGGACGTAACCTTACTTTCAGAGTCAAACCTTTACAACTTGGTTACAGATTTCATAAGTTGTTTAATACATTTAAGAAGTTTTATTATAGATATGAACATTTGATATCTCAATATGGCGTTACTCAAAAACAGCTTACTTCAAAGGGTATTTCTAATCCTCGTTTTTTTACGGATAAGCTATTGAAAAATGCCAGAAACTGATTAAAAAAACCTAGAAAACCCGGGACGTCTCATACATTCTTTGCATAATAGGGGATATCGACAAGATATTCTGCTTGCATCCGTTAAATTAGCTTTGTGATCTAGTGACCCGAATGTTTTTAAGACATACTTGACTCTCAATGATTTTCGCAATGCCTACTGAAATATATGATAATTCTTGACCAAACAAGTCGAGAAGTTTTGGGTTTTTTCTTCCGTAGTGCGACAGTGTTTTGCCAGCTGACTAGGCTGTTTGAGTTAGTCGGCAGATTAGCGACGAGCACCACTTGACCCCCCCATCTCTCAAAATTACGTTTAACCCTAGCATTGGCTTTTGCTAGTACCGGTACCAAGTCTGGCTGTTCCAAATTCCTATCGTCATTTATGTTTGCCTTTTGTCTTATTTGTGTTTTTACCATGTAGTTCCCTGGCACAAATAGCATGTAATTGTAATTTTCAGCCTAGTAGGCCGTTTCCTGTTATCCATTTTATTTCTTTTTTAGGTAGTCTAATACGTACAGGTAAGTCAGTTGTGTCAGGTTATGAAAGTACGTTGGTGGTATTTCTCTCACTTCGTTTTTGTCCATCCTCCTAAAAGGAAAAATGATATCAAGAATATTCAGTTATTAAGTTAAAAAATGTCTTCCCAGAGGTATTTTAAAAACTTTGTTTTCAATATCTGAACTTTAGCAAGCATTTAAAAATGAGAATTTCACTATCGAGAGCGGGTAAATATTATAAGTAACGACCTTACTGCAGGAGAATATTTTTCTCACATGAATTATGTGTAAATAACAATATACCAAAGTTACCGTGAATATAGTTCATGCATATGTGCATTTCGGCAACTATGCATGGAGATACTCCTAAGGTTTTAACAAATTTTGTTAAATAAAATATCGAAGTTACTGTAAATTTAATTTCTGCATATGCGCATTTCGACAACTAATGTCTCTCCAGTGCAGATAAAAGCAAAACATTTGGAAATCAATATACCGAAATATGTGGGAATCTGATAGAGAACAAATTACCAATAGAATCTAAATAGGAACGCCAAATATCAGTTAAGGACAGAGCTATGCAAGAGGGAGATACTCCTAAGTTTTAAACAAAATTTTCTTATATATTGAAATAAATAAAGTTGTTAAGGAACAACAACTCCAACATTAAAGATAAATCTTATAGTGTATGAATTTCATCAATTTCATCTTGTGTGTTTTTTTATCCGTATTGGTTCTTCTAAAGTTAAAAAAAAATCAGATCTTGTGATCTACATAGCCATATGCACTGTGTATACTTACAAATCTTCTACTGTTTCTGGCAAGAAAGAAGGCATATCTTTTAAATTTTTCCTTGCACAATCAACTATGAGACCGCCCCCATTTCCAAGGAAGCATTCACATCTGATGTCAAAAGAACATTTATTTGCACAAGTTTTCCACAGTATGGTCAGCAGTACCACCCAAGAAGTACAACGTACACAACATGCAGTATTAAGTATCATTTTCTGTAACTACAATCATAAAAGACAAATTTATATTCACTATATATAACTTTCTTGTATACTTGGCGTGTATTATAATTATTCCTATAAATTAAAGGCAATATTGACATATATAAAAAAATCAACTGCAGTCAAAAACTGAAGAACCAAAGCAGGACATTACATAAATAATAGTCCAAAGACAAGGCGAACGCAAGAACACCAGGAGACGGTTGACCAAATACACTAAATGCAAATAAAACACACAAACACTACAAATACAACGCAAAAACCTTAGCACTAACAGTTTGAAGTCTCAGAAAACAGAGTGAAATCAGGTGCTCCGGAAGTGCAAACATATCCTACTTCGTATACATCACCCGTCAAAAAGGTCAGTGAGGCATGCATGTTTTTTTTTCAAAATCTGTTTGGTGTTGAATGGTTAATGTCATTTTTTAACCCTTCGACAAAACCAATTTAAAATTCACGGAACGTATAACTTGTCTTACCCTGACACAGTACAAAGGTTAAAATTTGAAAAGCTTATCTGAATCTCTTTAGTATTCAAACAAAAACAAATCGGTACTACAAACATCACCTACGAAACTAAAATATAAGAGTATGATAAAGAAGACAAAAAACTAAAGCACTGACAGCGTGAACCTCATAAAACCGAGGTGACATCCGGAATGGTAAGCATGTCCTGCTCTATATACAGAACCCCTCACACTGTCAGTGGGTCAATCGAGGGTCAGAATCAGAGTCAGAATCAGTTATGTCAATTTCGGGAAGACGTGAATATAGCTGAAATGTCTGTTCTCCTTTTTGAAACCAAAATCTCATATCTATCTATGATATCGTGGTAACAGCTTTAGAATTTCTGAAGGTACGAAAGTAACAAAGGCTAGACATATCCCTGACTTAGCAGTTTCTTTGATAGTTCTTTTACTCTTTTCCCAATGTCACTGTATGAACTACAAGCTCTACAATAACGAATCATCTATGAAAAATACACTCCGCTAGGAGAGATGTATGCTCTTTATTTTTCTTAGATATGGTGTACTTGTACATGAGATAATATCTCATGTGTACACTTTGTCCAGTTAATATTATCAAAATTTTTGTAAATTCTAAAATCGAAGGATTAACTCCCACCATCGTAGTTTTGTCCTTAGCTATATTTTGATATTACTGATTATCGGATTTCGTTTGGTTTTATGCATTTTAATATTTTTTGAAATTATGGATTTCATTTGTTTGGGTTATAGTGCTGCTGATAAGGAATAAATTTCCGAAATGGCCATACAGCTCATTAAAATTATTGCGGTTGGAGTTAACATATGTGTTATAGTGTCATTTTCATTTACTCCATATCCTTTCGTAAAATACATTTTATTTTTCTCAACTATTTCATACAATTATTCCCTCTTATTTTGAACCAAATCATGAAAATGGCTTACAAATGGTATTTAAGTGTCAAAATATATAACGTCGCTGGGCTTCCTTATTGAAATAGAAGGGTTTCAGAGGATTGTATAAAATCAAAACAGTGTATTTGGACTATAAACAACTTAACATCTCTTCCTTTTGAATCAGAACATGCCACAAATATGATTATTGACATTGTTTTTCTTTACCTTAATACGACATTTTGTAATGCAGACATTAATCTTATACATTTAAGTTCTTCTTCAATTCAGGTATTATCCATTATTATGATTGTTGCAGAGCCTGTAAGTTTGACGGGATAAATGCAACAAGAAGGTGTTTCGAATATTTGATTGCACTTAGCGCTGAAACTTTGAAATACAACTTTCAGTGGTCAAAATTGTAAAATATACAGAGGGAATAATAATTATGTGAAATTTTTGAACCCCACAATAAAAAATCGGAGGATAACTGTGTTACTTGTTACGGGTGGTTAGTGCGTATGTCCTTGACGGCCGAACGCGCGGTCACCATATCTGTCTCGCATACATTATCTGCACCGAAGAGACATAAGTTGTTGAAATCACAGGGGCTTGACTTTAAGCGGGAATGCTATGTACATATACCCATTATGTATCTTATTAAAAATATCTCTTATATACTAAACCTCATCTAGTATTTAGAGATATATTTTCCCAATAAATGCTATATAACATCTATACACGATATACTGATCTGAAGCCAAGCCCCTGATGTCGAAAAGACCGTCTGCAGAAACTCAATTTACAGTAACTTGGGTATTTAGTTAAACACTAGCTCCAGCCTTCTGGAGTATTTTTCTCTGGTATATCTTTATGTTATAATTACGGCGATTTCAATGTAGACGTCGAATTTTGGGGTGGATGGGGATGGGGTTGGATTTTGTGATGAACTGACATTACTCCGTTTGCAGATCATCAAGCGTTCATCTTCGTCTACCTTGTAAACTTACTCGTTTTCTAAGTGTCTTTCACCAACAATGAATGTTTCAAAGTCGTGAAAGTCTGCATATAGGCATAATATAAATATTAATTTCTTTCAATGGGGTCATAAATGATTCATGCAGAAACTACAAAATGTTATATGTGGACAGTTTGGCACTAATTGTAAGGGTTAAAATGTCGTATGTCAGTTTCTGGCTTCATGATCAGACTTAGAGGTTCAAGTGATATTGTGCTGGCATCGGTATCGTGAATGTATAATTGATTTGGCTTTTCACGTAGAAAGTATGGAAAATAATAAAAAAAAACCCTTTTTTTGCTTCTACTGAAAAGTTGCAAAATTGCGTATTTGACATATTGGAAGCCCAGCGACGATAAATATTGTATAACAGCTGTTTTTGGCGAATATTGTGACACCCTCTAGTTAAAACTTCAAGCTTAAGCTCAAACTCCTCATACATACATGTTTTGCATCAACTATAGGATTTTCATGTGCGCAATTATTGACTTTCGAACAGGGATCTAGTTTTGAACCCAAAGCGGTATTCAGTATTAAGCACTACAACTCCTACGATTGGTGGATAATAAAATTAAATGTTTTAAAATAAAATACTATGTCATGTTACAATTCGGTTTATAGCAAATCTGATTTCAACAATGTAACCCAGAGGTGATAATTTGACCGTTTATGGGATCTGGTCGACACAAAAATATTTCATTATTTTCAATATACCCCTTTTTGAGCCTCAATGTACACAAAGAATCGCTGCAAGACCCCCCATTTTTAGCCCACCTGGCTATAGCCAGGGTGAGCTTTTGCCATCACTTTTCGTCCGTCCGGCGTAAACTTTTCATTCAAAGATCTTCTTTTCTGACACTACTGGGCCAATTGAAACCAAACTTGGCCACAATAGTCCTTAGATGGTCCCCTGGAAAAAAGTTGTTTTTCAGATCCGCGCTATATCCAAGATGGCCGCCAGCCGGGATCATAGTTTTAACATTGGACCCTATGGGAAAAGACATTCAAAGATCTTCTCCTCTGAAACTACGGATCCAATTGAAACCAAACTTGACCTCAATAGTCCTTAGATGGTCCCCTGCAAAAAAGTTGTTTTTCAGATCCGCGCTATATCCAAGATGGCCGCCAGCTGGGATCATAGTTTTAACATTGGAACCTATGGAAAAACACTTTCAAAGATCTCCTCCTCTGAAACTACTCAGCCAATTGAAACCAAACTTGGCCACAGTAGTCCTTAGATGGTCTCCTGCAAAAAGTTGTTTTTCAGATCCGCACTATATCCAAGATGGCCGCCAGCGAGGATTATAGTTATAACACTGGACCCTATGGGAAAAGACATTCAAAGATCTTCTCCTCTGAAACTACTGGGCCAATTGGATCTAAACTTGGCCAAAAGAACTGCACCCCATCCAAAATAGCTGCTAGTCTGGAACATAGTTTAACTTATGATAATATAGCATCAATGTCTATTAAAAAATTTGAAAATAATGCCCTTAAACATTGGGACTATTTTAACTGCATATGTCAGCCGTGGCCCAGGTGAGCGATACAGGCTCTTGGGAGCCTCTTGTTTATTTTGGAATTCGAAAGATCTGTATGAATACTTGTCATTTTCAGTACCCCGGGATGAAAAAAAAACCTTCGACTATTTTTAGTTTATCGCTAAACAGGGGAACCCCCTATGGAAAATACATTGTAAATAATTGCGCACTTGTAACCTATAGTTAAAATGTGGTTTTCACGTTTTTCTACATTGTAATGTATTGAATGGTACTAAAACACTGAATTTGAAATAAATTTACAATTTTGACTGAATGAAAGTTTGTGCGTATCGTATTTCCGGATTTATAGTCTGTTTCTTCATGTATGGTAAAAATCACTAGAAAAGGGGGGTAGGCTTCGGTGAAAGGTGATAATTTTTAGTTTACAGAAGTAGATTGCGTATATGCCTAATGTATCGCTTCGGAACAAATGTGAGCAGCTTTAGCAGTGTATTTTATATTTTTAATTGCATTTATTTCTGAAAAATAGCATATTTTCAAAATTAATTTTTTGGTAAAAATCTAAAAATTTAGTTGCACTTGAAACTTCACGTTTTGCCTAATATTGCAAAAAATAAAGTAAAAGTTTTTGGCATGGTGTTCATCATTGTAATTGGCTTGTCATTGATTTAAACAAAACTGATAGGTATTTATGCTATTTCTATGGCTATAGTCTATTTCAAATAAGCTCTTTTTGAGAAAATTGGCCGATTTATAATTTCAGCTTTCAAATATGGGTACACTATAATGAAATTTAACGACTTTGGTACCAACATGGATGACCTTCTACTATCTGCATATGATCATGGCTTCAATTTCATTTTCATTCAGTATGTTATAGAATGACGCCGAAATATCTTCAAAATGAGAATTTTTTTTCTGCATTTTTCGGACAGGGGGTGACCTCTGGGAAATAAAGCTCTGAAAATCATAAGAGGTGACACATTAATGAAATGCCGTCAAATGATGTTGTTTGGTGTGTGGCTTGCTAAAAATGTAGGACATGTCACGTTTTGAAGTTTATAAATATTTCTATAGGTATCATGTGCGCAATTATTGACTTTCGAACAGGGATCCAGTTTTGAACCCAAAGCTGTATTCAGTATTAAGCACTACAACTCATACGATTGGTGGATAATGAAATCAAATGTTTTAAAATAAAATACTATGTCATGTTACAATTCGGTTTATAGCAAATCTGATTTCAACAATGTAACCCAGAGGTGATAAGTTGACATTTTATGGGATCTGGTCGACACAAAAATATTTCATTATTTTCAATATACCCCTTTTTGAGCCTCAATGTACACCAAGAATCGCCGCATGACCCCCATTTTTTATTTTGGAATTCGAAAGATCTGTATGAGTACTTGTCATTTTCAGTACCCCCGGGATGAAAAAAAAACCTTCGACTATTTTTAGTTTATCGCTAAACAGGGGAACCCCCCTATGGAAAATGCATTGTAAATAATTGCGCACTTGTAACCTATAGCAAAAATGTGGTTTTCACGTTTTTCTACATTGTAATGTATTGAATGGTACTAAAACACTGAATTTCAAATAAATTTACAATTTTGACTGAATGAAAGTTTGTGCATATCGTATTTCCGGATTTATAGTCTGTTTCTTCATGTATGGTAAAAATCACTAGAAAAGGGGGGTAGGCTTCGGTGAAAGTTGATAATTTTTAGTTTACAGAAGTAGATTGCGTATATGCCTGTTGTATCGCTTCGGAACAAATGTGAGAAGCTTTAGCAGTATATTTTATATTTTTAATTGCATTTATTTCTGAAAAATAGCATATTTTCAAAATTAATTTTTTGGTAAAAATCTCAAAATTTAGTTGCACTTGAAACTTCACGTTTTGCCTAATATTGCAAATAGTAAGGTAAAAGTTTTTGGCATGGTGTTCATCATTGTAAGTGGCTTGTCATTGATTTTAGTCAAACTGATAGGTATTTATGCTATTTCTATGGCTATAGTCTATTTCAAATAAGCTCTTTTTGAGAAAATTGGCCGATTTATTATTTCAGCTTCCAAATATGGGTACACTATAATAAAATTTAACGACTTTGGTACCAACATTGATGACCTTCTACTATCTGCATATGACCATGGCTTCAATTTCATTTTCATTCAGTATGTTATAGAATGACGCCGAAATATCTTCAAAATGAGAAATTTTTTTCAGCATTTTTCGGACGGGGTTGACCTCTGGGAAATAAAGCTCTGAATACCATTAGAGGTGACACATTAATGAAATGCCGTCAAATGATGTTGTTTGGTGTGTGGCTTGCTAAAACTGTAGGACATGTCACGTTTTGAAGTTTATAAATATTTCTATAGGTATCATGTGCGCAATTAATGACTTTCGAACAGGGATCTAGTTTTGAACCCAAAGCGGTATTCAGTATTAAGCACTACAACTCCTACGATTGGTGGATAATAAAATCAAATGTTTTAAAATAAAATACTATGTCATGTTACAATTCGGTTTATAGCAAATCTGATTTCAACAATGTAACCCAGAGGTGATAATTTGACCTTTTATGGGATCTGGTCGACACAAAAATATTTCATTATTTTCAATATACCCCTTTTTGAGCCTCAATTTACACCAAGAATCGCCGCATGACCCCCATTTTTTATTTTAGAATTCAAAAGATCTGTATGAGTACTTGTCATTTTCAGGACCCCCGGGATGAAAAAAAGCCTTCGTCTATTTTTAGTTTATCGCCAAAAAGGGGAACCCCCCTATGGAAAATGCATTTGCGCACTTGTAACCTAAAGCTATTACTAACATATTCGAAAATATTGTGATACTAGCTTTTCAAAAAATTGATGTAAATGAAATGTGGATATTAAAAAATATAAAGATCTGCCTGACATCTTAAAATCTAGATCATTATCACACTGTAACAGTATTAAAACTTTTGACTTCTGCACACTTTATACTACCATTCCTCATGAACAACTGAAATCATGATTGAAAGATTTAATCCATAGATGTTTCTCTCGTAAGAACGGGGAACGAAGATATAAGTACATTGTTGAATGCAGAGAACAAGCATTCTCTGTTAAATACGACTCAGAATCACTGGAAAATTATACAGAGGAAGAAGTGATAAAAATATTAAGTCAGTGATATAGACTGATTGTAGTATAAGGCATTTGAATCAGAGTTGTTGCTTTTGATCGGGACATCGAAAACATTAAATTTGCCCATATTGAAGATATACCCAAAACACTGACAAACTCCTGTTTAAAAACAGCTTATATTTTATATTTCTCAACTATTTCACACAATTATTCCCCCAAAATTTTGCACCAAATCATGAAAATTGGCTTAAAATGGTATTAAAGTGTCAATATAGAAACTTACAGAAATATTACAGAACAGCTGTTTTTGGCAAATATTGTGACACCCGCTGGTTAAAAACTTTTAACCTTCCTTCAAATTCCGCATATATACCTGTTTGCATCAACTAAAGCTATAACTAACATTTCTGATTTTTTTTGCTATATTTTATGTTAAGGTGTGATACCACCAATTTGTTTCTTAAACCTGGAATTTTAAAACCTTCCTGGATAATTTATAGATCAGTTGAATTTGGCGACTACAATCCTTGTATACAAGAATTTCCACAATCTATCAACAAAAGGTTTGTACTATTTTTTCAAAATTTTTGGAAAATAGTATTTTTTTTAACTAAATCTTGACTAAATACATTTGTATTCAAATAAGTTAGTATTTTTTAACAGAAATATATAGTTTGAAGTTTTTATTTGTGTTTTTGTTATTTTTTGCAGGATATTTATTCATTTGCAGGCCTGTCTGCTTTGTTTAATAGTAGTATTGTTGTTGTAAAGGATTATGGATTACTATGATTTACATATTTAATAAAACTCACTAGAAGTGTTGCTGAAATATTAAAATTAAATGCGCATAGTGCAGTTGCAATAATAAACAAGAATGCATTAAAATATTTTATTTTATTTGATATAACACTACATAAGTCATCCTTTAATTATTTTAAAAGTTTGTTTGATATTGCCGTGTAAACAAAACCCAGCCAAGCCATAACTAATTGTTGTTGTCCATGTCTCAAACTTGAATTATTTTTATCTAAATGGTTACAAATGACAAATGATGCACGAATAATACAAAATCATTATAATATTAATAATTTTTCAAAACGTGGTAACTTCAAGATGAAGAACAACAATTCGGGTTAGTGAGGACACCTGACCCCAAAAATAATTCCGAATTCAAAATGGCTATTTTTTAAATATATTACTGTTGAATATATACCCTTTCTTTGGTATGAATATTGGACCACCTTTACAGGCGTTTTTCTGAGATAAATGGGGTCAAAGTTACCTCCCCTTTAATAATGGTCCGAATTCCCATTTACCCCCCTTTTGACCATATAAAAGACCAATTGTACATTGTTTTTGTAAAAAGAGTGTTTGGATTATAAGTCTTTGTTGTTTTAAAGGTATTTCTAAAAAATACATCCACTTCTGTCAATTATTTTTGCTAAAATTCCCAATTATGTGCACAATTAGGTTGGATTTTTATCACTTTTTGCCCCCTGGAGGGACATAAAAAGTGAAATTCAGGAATATTTCCGAATTCAAAATTTTATTTTTTTACTTAAATATATACCTTTATACGATATCTTCAAAATATAAAAAAATCAGCATAGCAAACCATCCTTTTAAGAGAACTACAAGCATTCAAAGTTGACAAAATTGCCCTCCTCTCCTGAAAAAATTTTGCCGTCACTAGAACAAAAACCGGAAGTGATGTCACTGGCTGTGCTTGTAGCACAAATACCAAACTAACATAGTCATATGACTGTATACAGTCTTCACTTGACTAGAACAGGAAGTTGTAGGTTACACATGTCAAACCGGAAGTGGATACTTTCTTACCTACTGTTAATCATAAATACAAAAATTTCATCTACAAATGAAAATTTTGTGAAATATTGTATGATAGTTCGACACATGACCCCACAGGAGTCCTATAAAGAGATAAAGGAGCGCGCATGCGTGACCGGAAGTAGTTTGTATTTCCAATTGGCCACCGTTTTGACCGGAATTACCTATTATGCTGCATAAAGATATATCTTGGATGGCGTTGACTAAATGAACGAGTTGATATTTCTCATATTTTCTTGTTCCAAACTTCAAGGGAGTGGTCTTTATAAAACTGAAATCAGCAGTGGCTTGTTCTGGCAGTATTTTTATCATGTCTGCGTTAATTGTTGAGAAGGGGGAGACTGCTATTGTTGTTCTAGGGTGAATTCTCTCTTCCCACATTTTTCGAGTTTTATTCTATCATTTTTCCCACTTTTCTTAATCCTTTGTGTAAATATTTACTTTTTTCACTATTATATCTCTATCTTATTTAATTTTTATTAAAGTTATTTTTCTTTTTGAGCACTTTTACTGTGTTAATTTATTATTAGTTTCCTTTTTCTCACCTTATTTAAAGTTTATTTTCATTTTTCATCATATACGAAGGAATTTGAATTTTTCCCGCCATTTTGCTGTATCCATAGCAACGGTCGCCATTTTGATATTTTAAAGACCAAAACTCGTATCTACACATGCTAAGTAACCTGCCTGTCAAATTTCAGTCATTTTGGAGCAATTTGAAAATTTCCCGCCATTTTCTGTTCCCATAGCAACGGTCGCCATTTTGATGTTTTTAAAACCAAAGTTCGTTTCTGCACATGATAAGTAACATTCCTGTCAAATTTCATTCCATTCTGAACATTTTTATTTTTTTCCCGCCATTTTTATGGTTTAATCACGTGACAGCTGTCCTCACTAACCTTAAGGCGTTGTTTCTTTGCTTGTTTTTACTATGTATTCATAGAGACTTTGTCTCATGTGCATTTACTCCATATCCTTACATTTACCATACATTACATAATAATTTAGGTTGGCGACAAAAATCCTTCTATATAGGGATTGTAGCCGCCAATTAAATTAAAAAAACAACGGCAGTAGAATACCGCAGGAACGAAGGAAGTGATGATAACAAAAATCGAAGTCCAAAGACATGACAAAAACGGCAATAGAGAAGAACAAAGACAAAACAAGGACGTGAGACAGCCACAATGCACGGAAATAAAAAAAGACGACATTAAGGATTTAATATGGTGAAATTAAACAAAATCAACGATTTTAAATTTATACCATAAATTGAAAGAACATTGGTAAAGTAATAAAATCGGCTAAAATGTTGATAGGTTATGGACTTTGTTTTCAAGATATTTCATATTTTAAAAATTGGCGGGAAAAAGTCTCTTGGACTTTTACCTTAGTATAACATGGAAACATTACTGACTTCTTTCACATGGAAGGAAAATCTACAATCTAGTGAAATTATGCCTACTGACCTTAAATGACCTACTGAAGACTTTAATGACTAGAAATTTAAGTGTAATGGGGCAAAATATATTACATAGTAATAATGGGTAAAATCTGAGAACTCCGAATGACATTTAGGAATTTCAAAAACCTCACCTTACTACATCCTTACGAACTAAGGCACTCAGTGTGAACTCCCATGAAAACCGGGATTGACATTCCAATTTATCTTAAGTTTAACCTTCCAAAGACCATACATGGCCATACAGCTCATTTAAATTTATTGGAGTTGGAGTTAACATGTGTTATGGTCTCATGTTCATTTACTCCATATCCTTTCGTAAAATATCAAGAAAGGCGCATACCTGCACTACATTATATCAAATTTTCATTATACATTTAAAGCCTTATATGAGATTCCTGGTGTGTCGGGGATGGCCAACCATATACAAGTACCACAACGTCAAAACATTGCGTAAAAATAGGCATTCGGAATTGCCCCCTTTAAGTGATCAAAATCTACAGCTGGTCAATTGACCTTGGTTTTAAAATAATCCTAATATATCAATGTTTAAATGGGAGTATCATTCATCAATTTCCCTTGAATAGTTTTAAAGATGCAAGAATACAAAGTCCATCTTTAGATTCAAAAAGTCTATTTTCTCATATGTTCCCAGCGCTGATTGGTCAAATTTTTGGTTTGATACCTATAACGCACAACGCCAACGTGTTGCTGGTGTGCGTTGTTTAAGTTCGTGGCACGTTCATAATTTGAAAAATGATACTTTTCGTCGTCATAGTATATAAATGTAGAGCAAAATTTCTTACAAAGTGTTAAAGACAGAATGAATGCAGAGAAGGTAAATAAATTTGTGGAAGGTTTAACTTTAAGACAATTTGTCGAAAAAGGCATAAAAATATGATTTAAAAATGTTTTAAATGTTAAAGAAATGAATTGGTGCTTTCGCACCTTAAATCTCCCACGACCCTCTGCCTATGACGGTTTCTACACAATGCCAATTTAAGTTCAAATACCTCACAGTATTTATTGACATGAAACAATCATTACTTTCAGAACTATAAAAAATGTATCCTTTACGATAAACTTGAGTAAATTCTGTTGAAAACCAAGGAGTATATCCCTCATGCAAAGCTTAGTCCTTAGCTGATTTTGGCTTTCAATTTAGATCATATTTTGTCATTTGTTCTCTTCCATTTTTAAACAGCTTTAAGTGTATGGTCTTCCAAATGTTTAGATTTTATCTGCACTGAAGACACATAAGTTGTCGAAATGGCCATATGCAGAAACTAAATTCACAGTTACGTCGGTATTTTAATGTTTACAAATCGACGATTCCATAATTAAACTATAGTTAAAAAAACAAAAACATCAAACGATTACTGTTTAAGTCTTTCGTCGGAGAATTTATAATTTTCAACCTTACATCTGTCCTTTCTTATTTCCATCAAGACCGAACAATTTTTCCATCGAATATCAATCCTTAAAAATTATTATAAAAATATAAATATATCAATATGTTGTGCGATGGCCACAAATTAACTATGGAACAAAATAAAATGGTATAGTAGGCCACGATTAAAAGGTAAAAAATACAAAATGTACAAATTAAAAAACACATAAAAATGACAAAAATGGAAAGAGGGAGGGAAAACTGCCCAACGTGTCGGCCTATATGGCCTTCGACTAAAGGACTACCGGGCTAAATACGGAGAAGAAGATGGATATTACGAGAGAAGGCAGACCTAATGGCGTGTCATAGATATTACCTGTAAAAATCGTGCCAAATCTTGAACTTAATCAAAAACGAGAAATAAAACATTAGTTATCTGTACTATGCAAATATTAAACTTCAATACATAAATAATTTTATAAAATAGACTGCTTCTTTACATTCATGCCAAAGGGTCGAGCAGTTCCAAGAAAATGGATGATTTTTTGTTCAAGGAACTGTCGTTGTTTTTCACATGCACTAGTTTGTATCAGGACTGTTACATGCATGTCCAGTATTCTTTGGTTAGCTCGCCGAAAATATGAAAGAGAAAGGAAATGGGGTAAATGTCAAGGAGACAACATCTCCTACTGGGCAATCCTTACCATTGGTGACGCTCTGTTTATGTTCGACAAAGCGATCACCTAATCTCCGGTAAGTCTCGCCCACATAGATCATGTTACAGCGTTTACAGCCCACAGCATAGACTACATTTTCAGTAGTACACGTGAAAAATATTTTTTAGTTTGAAAACGTTAGCCGGCCCTACTACTTCATCGGTTTCCCAAGTAAAAGGACAAGTCAAACAGCGAGATCGCTTACATTTTCTAGTGCCATTATATTTACAGGGAGTTTGAGGAGTAGCACTCTTGAAAGAACTTGTAACAAGGTGCTGTTTAAGACTCTTCCCTTTTCTGAAGGCTGCAATGGGAGGCGAATCCTGGAAAACTGCCGACATATGTTCATCCTCGAGAACTATAGATTTGAAGTTGCGTATCAAAATGTTTTTGATAGCTTCGTTGTGGGGGTGGTATGTCAGGACCAACGGAACCCGGTCGTCGGTTTTTCTCACCCTCTTCTCCATAGCCTCGGATCTGGTCACTCGGGAAACTGAATTCATAGCTCGATCCAAATCTTTGCTGCGGTAGCCTCATTTAACAAAAAAGGATTTCATTCTGTTACATTGAAGTCCTGAAGTTCTGCTCGTCAGTACATATACGACGAAGTTGCAAAAATTGTGACTTTGGAATGGCATTCTTTATGGTACAATTAATGTCAAGGAAAGAGAGACTGTCTTTGGTAATATTAAAAGTGTATTTGATGGCCGGATGGTACGAGGAAACATAGTCAATGAAAGACTTAATTCATCATCACTGTCAGAGGACACCCCAAAAACATCATCAATGTATCTTTTATAAAGTTCGGGGACAGGTCCTATATATTCAGAGAACATTTTTTCCTCGAGGTAGCCAACAAATAAACAGGCAAAGCTTGGACCTATTTTGGTTCTCATCGCAACACCACCGGACTGACTATTATATTCCCAATCAAATTGAAAAGTGTTGAGGGTCAAGACAAGTTCAGCAAGCCTAAGGATAATGTATGTCTTTACTTAAGGATTGGTTCTTCTGTCTAAAAAGTATCTTAAAGCTATCATAGCATCATTGTTGGGGATGCTAGTGTAGAGGGCAGTGACATCCATAGTAAATAGTTTGACATCAGCATTTTCTGGCTGAAAAAACTCAAAAATATTGAGAGCATGTGTAGTGTCCTAAATGTATGTAGGTAGATTCTCCACAATTGGAATAAATACATCACGGAGAAAAGTAGAAATGTATTCGGTAGGACAGCTACAAGCTGAAACTATAGGTCTACCAGGAATCCCTAATATATGTATTTTGGGTAGCATATAAAAACGTGATGTTCTTGGCTGGGAAACAACCAATTTATACGCTTCATCTGGTAAATCCTGCTTCTCTATGGATGTCTTTATGAAATTTTAAACAATTTTCTGATTGTCTTTCGTGTTGTTAGATTTTAATTTTTTGAAAAAATGAGAATCCGAAAGTTAAAAATCCCCTTCAGCCACATAACACTGAGAATCCCAGGCGACTACGGCACCTCCTTTGTCTGCAGCTTTGATAACTATATCAGTGTGTGCTTTGAGCGGTCTGTTCATCTGAAGGGTTTGGATTTTAAATTGTCAATTTGACCTATACACGACCTAAAGTAACCTTGCAACAACGAAAACCAAGATGCTTTAGGCGTGGAATCCGATTTAGTACGATTGAATTTAGAACATGAAACTGAGTTTTCAACTGGTTGTTCCGAATCCTTGCCAAAAAAGAAAGCTTTGAGCAGAAGACGCCGAAAAAATGTTGAATATCCGTTTCATTCTGAAATGAATCCGGGAAAAAGGTAGTCGGCACAGAATTGAGCCCTTTTGGTAGAAGACTTTTTCAGAATCACTTAGACTTACCGAGTCCGGTACACAGCGAACGATTTCTTCTACATCATCTTCATTAGAGTGACAAATGCTGTTACTGGAAGAATCAGTAGGTGTATCGGGAATAAGCTGTTGTATTTTGTGCTGTTTGCCAGAAAGAAGAAATTCGAACAGGTCCTTGTTCAGAATACGGATCTGTTCGACTATGTCCGTGGCGACTATTTTGTGGCACAAAGAATACAGCTTTTTTTGGTTGAGAACCTTGCTATGACGCAAGCGTTCAAGCTTGATGTTAACTGCTTTCGTGGTTAGACGCATGACAGAAAAAGAGAAATTTGAAGAAATTTGTTGGAATCAGACGTGCATGTAACAGTCCTTATACAAACTAGTGCAGGTGAAAAACAACGACAGTTCCTTGAACAAAAAATCATCCATTTTCTTGGAACTGCTCGACCCTTTGGCATGAATGTAAAGAAGCAGTCTATTTTATAAAATCATTTATGTATTGAAGTTTAATATTTGCATAGTACAGATAACTAATATTTTATTTCTCGTTTTTGATTAAGTTCAAGTATTTAGCCCGGTAGTCCCCTAGTCGAAGGCCATAGAGGCCGAAACGTTGGGCAGTTTTCCCTCCCTCTCTTTCCATTTTTGTCATTTTTATGTGTTTTTTTAATTTGTACATTTTGTGTTTTTTACCTTTTAATCGTGGCCAACTATACCATTTTATTTTGATCTTAGAAATTGTACACAATTTTCTTTCTTTTATAAATCATCAGCCTAACGTTATTATTCAATCTAACACCCAACCGTTTTTGTCCTGCACCTAAAGTATACCTTTTCTTTCTTTTATGATGATATTCGAACCGTATGGTGTCAGTAATATTCGGGCCGAATGGTGTCAGTAATATTCGGGCCGTTTTGTGTCGATGGTATTCGAGCCGTGTCAGGGTTATTCGAGCCGTATGGTGTCAACAATATTCACCACAGATTTTGTCAGTGATATTTTTGCCGTATAGTGTCAGTGATATTCGGGCCGAATGGTGTCAGTAATATTCTTATCGTATCGTTTCCGTGATATTCGGGCGGTATGGTGTCAGTGATATTCGGGCAGTATGGTGTCAACAATATTCACCACACATTTTGTCAGTGATATTTTGGCCGCATGATGTCAGTGATATTCGAACCGAATGGTATTAGTAATATTCGGGCCGCATGGTGTCAGTGATATTCTGCTTGTATGGTGTCAATTGTATTTTGGCCGTATGATATCAGTAATATTCGGACCGTATTGTGTTAGTTATATTCGGGCCGTACGTGATCACTGATATTAGTGTAGTTTGGTACACAGCTAGCATAACATTTAACCCCTTACGTATATATGTATTGTATAAACTTTAAGCGCGTGTCTTCTACCTTTGGGTCATTATTGGGGTAGATCTGTTATTCGCTTAGCATAATGTTTATCTCTTCCCGCTGTTTGAAATCACTCATGGTTTCTTGATTGTATGCAGAAAATGGAATCCTTGAATCCTCTTCCATCCAACACTATTCTTGTCTCGATGGACGTGACATCCTTATGTACCAATATTCCACACGACGATGGAATAAAAGCGTGCAGAGAAGCTTGGGACAATCGTACCGTTAAAGAGCCACCCACCGCATGTCTTGTCCGGGTGCTGACGTTCGTTCTCGAACACAATAACTTTAATTTCAACGGAGAGCACTTTCTACAAGTAAATGGCACTGCTATAGGCACTAAAATGGCACAATCTTATGCAAATATTTTTATGGGCAAACTTGAAAAACAATTATTACATTATACAATCCATAAACCCCTCTCTTGGTTTCGTTTCATAGATGATGTCGATATGAAATGGATTGAGTCCAAAGATCGTCTCGATGAATTCATTGAACTTGCCAACAACAATCACCCATCCATCAAATTCACACATGAAATATCTCAAAGCAGCATTACTTTCCTTGATACAAAGACAAGTTGTGAAAATGGTAATATGTCCACTGATATATACTGCAAATCTACAGATAAACACCAGTTCATTTCTCCTCAAAGTTGCCATCCAAGACATTGTACTAAGAGCATACCATACAGCCAGGCTTTTAGTCTAAAGCGCATTTGTTCATCAGAACAAACTTATCAGAGACAGCTAGGACATCTTAGGTGCCATCTAAAAACGAGGTGCTATAGCAATACAACCATAAAAAACGATTTCAATAAAGCGAGATCGGTGGACAGATATGAACTTCTGAAATACAAAGAAAAAAAAGCCCAATAACAGAATACCATTTGTTATAACAAACCATCCGGCATTCCAAAATATATTTAACATAATTCGTATGCACTGGACAAATTTACAAATCATTCAATTCAATTCAAAGTTTTATTTAAAGGCGATATGATGCGAACAAAACATAACACAAGCTTTAGTAAAAGCTTTTAGCATCGACTATTAATAATAATAACAACACATCATCAAAGCATGCATATATACATTAAGATAAATACAGACATTAAACACAAGGATATCAGTAAAATACATACAGGCATTAAGCACACAGTTAACATAAAAAGCATGCACACATTTAAACAAGCATCAATTTAAAATACATGCAAGCGTTAAGCACACAGTTACATATAAAACACAATACATAAAAACAGTAAATTAAAACACAAAGCACTAAAAAAGATATTTAAGTTAAAAACTACAAAGCAAACACGGTTATAGAACACTAATAGCAGCATGTTATTTTAATCTTTTAATTGTGGTTACATATCACAAATAAAATAGTTAGATGCAAGTACCCTATTTGTGAGTTTTATCCTAATTAACAAAGGAAATAGAAAGCACAAGGAGGAAAATAAAAAAGAAAAGAAAAGAGATCTATATGCAAGCACAGCATTGGTATGAGCTGCCCTCAATGTCATTAATAAAAACATTAAATAGAACCGATCGCTAAAACAATTTCCTATTTTAATTCGTTGTTTTCTGTTTTCCAAATAACTTTCTCATAACTTTATTGCATTTTCTGAAAGACCATATGTTTTTAGTTTAAGTAATAGTAAATTATACGGTAAACAATCAAATGCTTTGGAGAGATCCATTAAAATAGATTAAAATAGCTATACATTTATTTTGGTCTAAAGATTTTTTCCAGTCTTCTATTATTTTGACAGCCAAATCCTGATTTAAATGCCAAAAGTGAAGGGTTAGAATGATTTTCCATAAAATCCATTAGCTGATAGTGTATTGCTCTTCCATTTATTTTTGATATAGTGGGTAAAACACTAACTTGTCTATAGTTACTTTTATCTAAAGTATTATTCTTTTTAAATTATGGTGTAACTTGGGCAACTTTAAGATCATTAGGAAAAATGGATTTTTAAATTGTTTTATTCACTAAACCCTTTATTGGATCAGCTATTATTGGTTGGGCGAATTTTAAAATTTTAGGAGAAATACTATCAAAACCAGTAGCTTTCTTTATATTTAATTTATTTATTTGTTTATTTACAAATTCTTCCGTTACTTGTATGAATTTAAATTCTTTATTTTCTAACCTATTTTCATTTATTTTTTGAATACTAGGGTGATTTTCATCGATTATTATGTTCTCATCACCAATATTTTTAGCTACATTAATGAAAAAAGTTATTAAAAATTCCTGTTACCTCTTTCGGTTTAATTATAATTTTGTCATCTTCTTGTAAAATAATATTATTATATATTTTGACACCATTATTTAATAAAAATGGCTTTATAGTAGAATAAAAATTTGTTGACTTAGGCCCCTCCCCCCTACAGTTTGTTCAAAAAGTAAGTCCTTAAGTTTTTTAATTTAGTTTCCTTTGAGATCTATATCTTTCCCAATTCTTATCAGATTTGCATTTAAGAACTTTGTTATGGTACATTCTTTTTTTTTTATATATAGCATTCCTTAATTCCTTATTCATATATGGTGTTGGGGATACTCTGGGTTTTCTTTTCTTGAGCGGTATATTTTGGTCAATTACCTCTATAAACGCTATTTGAAAATTTGAGTAAGCTTGGTTAATATCTTCTGTAGATGTTAAACTTCTAAAATTTACTGATTTAAGGTCAGTGATAAACTTATTATTATCAAAATTTCTGAATTTTCTATATTGAATGTATTCTTTTTTTCATTTTGGGAACATACCCTTTAAGTTGAAAAGAGATAAAGTTATGACAGTCAATAAGACCACAATTAAAATTAGATAATATTCTGGCAGCAATTAGGCTTATTAGTTAATATTAAATCAATAAGAGTTGGTGCTGCATTTTTTGTAAAACATGTTTCCTCTTTTACAAGGTTTGTGAAATAAAAAAGATCACACATTAACATAAGAGGTTCACCTTTTTCTTCATCTAAGTAATTATAGTTTAAATCCCAGATAAGTATAATATTTCCATACTTCCCTGACACCTTATCAAAAGTTTTAGTAAAGTCTTCAATAAATAAATCATCTTTTAGTGAAGGAGGTCTATATAGACCACAAATTAACCATTTCTTTTATTTTTAAAAGTAATTTCAACACATATTGACTCAACTTCTTTACATTCAAATTTAGATTTTCTATCACAGGCAAGATCTGAACGTGTATAAACTAATAGACCACCCCACTTAAATTCCTATCTGCTCTCCAAAGATGGTAATTTTCCACTAAAAATTCCCCATCCCTAAAATGTTCATCTAGTTTTGTTTCTGCAATAATAAGCATATCAATTACATTATCATTTAATAATTCTTTAATTGAACAATGTTTATGTCTAAAACTTTTAATATTTAGATAACCACATTGAAAATTATTTGGATGCTTAAGTCTTTTTTGTTTAAGTTCATCGAAATTCGTCCTCGTTTAAGTCACTCACATCACTGTATTTGTAATGATTTCATCATGGATGTTATGTTAAAAAAATGAGTCTGAAAAGTGAAATGATGAGCATGATTTACATAACCATTGGTCTGAAGAATCGGCAAGTTCATTATATAGTGCTGGCGATATATTCGCACATTTAATGTGCCACCAATAATAACATGCATCACAGTATATAGCACGATGTTTTTCATTTGCTACAGGCTTAGGACAATCCCCGCATGGACATTTGTCTGGACCTGGATTTAATGAAATGTTCCCACTCATAACAATTAGAATACATAATATTTTGACATGTCTTTCTTTAAGTTCAATGGGTATACTTGTTAGGTTAAGTCTATGATGCTTTATAAAATAAAAGATAATAGTATAATTTTTTATTTGTAGCTCATTTAATAATCTATAACCGAAGTTACTTCCATTACTCTGATATATGTTGGATTCAATCAATGTTGAAGATCGTTGTGCATAGTCGAGAACTCTGTTTGGACAGACTTTGTTTACTTAATTCAGCTTGTCTATATTATGATAGCTTGTAATCTCTTTGCCCCTTGGTAAAGTTTGTAAAATTATGATAAAGCTCACTAAAATGTTTAGCTTGATGATCGTACTTGTCATTTTGTTTACATTCAGGATCGCCGGAAGTTCTATTGTTAGTGGCGAGTATCAGTAACGCGTTGTTTACTTGTAGTTAAATTCTTAGTATCATAAAAGATAAAATCCGGTTAACACCATCATTTGTTCAAGGAGTTGCAATATACGTTATACTAAAAGCTTCTTTTTGTCTGAAGTATGATTAGATAAGTAAAAGTCATCAAAAACGATGGTATTTTGTGTTTTTTTCTGGAGCTCAAAAATGCCGCTTGATGGTTCGGGCATGCGCATCCTACCCTGTCTAAAATTTTCAAAGAGCTTCCTGTTATTGCCTTCAGAAACCCAAAAGTCTCAAAGACTTACTTGTAAGAGCTGAAATTAAAACCAATGCTAATGACAAAGGTGAATGCAAAGGATGCGGAAACAAACGCTGCATGACTTGCAAAAGTATCCAAAACACACAGAGTTTCAAAAGTACACCTACGGGAAATGAGTACACTATTTATTGCAAGGCCACCTGCAAAACTGAAAATGTAGTATACTTATTAGAGTGTGGCATTTGTGGTCTTCAATATGTCGGGGAAACTAAACAGTAGTAGCGATGTCACCTGCAAACCCGACCTCCCCCGCAGTAGACATTTCCGCTCTACAGATCATAAAAACGGATTTAATAAGTTGAAAGTTACTGTTATTGACCACAATTCTAGCTGGGACGAAAAAAGTAGACAGGGTAGAGAAAGTTTCTGGATAAAAAGCTCAGACATTATCACCGAGTGGGATCAATAAAAAAAGTTAGATATTTGCAGTTTATTTATTTTTGTAATGAACTAAATTATTTATACTGATTAAGATGTAGTTCTGTATATTTTCATTTATTTTATTATTCCATAGTATTTTTTATTAGGTATATATATTATTTATCCATCTATTTTGGTGAAATATTCAAAACATCTTCGTTGTCATTATTACATCATACATCGTAATTGTTTTAATAATTATTCCATCTACCTGGATGACGTAGTGAAACAAATTTGTAGTTATTAATACATTGATTTAATGATCGAAGTGTAATTAACACAAATACTTCGTGAGTTGACAAAGCATATCAGTTATGCAATATATATTTTTAATATTATTTTACCATGTTTAAGATCTTAAATGTATAGGGTAATGTTGTACAACTTATAACGGTCTATGGTAGGAACCCAACGGGGTTAGAATTAGAGACATGAATATCGAGATTGCCATCCCAACGAGGGATTTGGCTGTTCTTCGAATGCACAGACATTACAGACAGATTAAACTACTCCCGCAATCTCTGTGTGAGTCCAAATGGATGTAAAAAAGAGTGAACTTCAAATTTATTTTGACACGTAATATGAGACTTAATTAACCGAAATTTGAACATGTGCTTGGTGGTCTAGTGGCAGCGTATCATACTCTCAACCCTTAGAACCGAGGAGATTGGCAAGTACCCATGTTGACTGGATTTATATATATATAAATATCTATGTATTATAATATTTTAGTGTCGTTATAATTATAATACATAGACATTTATATTTCTTTTTTAAATTTGTAATTGTATCGATTTACTTATGTTTTATCTATCCAACACTTAGGAACCAAGACTGTTTGTTGTTACCTTTATACAATTTATAGAAAAAAAGAAAAACAAATTGTTGAAAATGCACTGTAATATTATACTTATTGAAAAATATTCTTCAATGTCCCTACCGGTTTCACGCTGCCTTCAACGATATTCATGGGTGAACTAACGTTGTCAACAGATATCAACTTTTGCGACGTTACAATAAACTTCCGTTTTAGTACGACCGAAATTTACGTATAAAGTATATTTTCTTTGTTAATTCTTTGTTGTTCCGTAAAGTTTTCGGCACATTAATAAAAAGGGAAAATTTGAAAATTCGGAATTAGTGAACCTGCACACAATTCTATATGACCGCTTAGTGGAATATTTCTTGTGATAGGGTCAAGAATGTGCTGACTATGCACTATCATTCGCCTACGAATACTCATGAAAAAGAAAGGAAATGGGGTAAATGTCAAGGAGACAACAACCCCTATCCAGGTTAAAACGACCCAAAACAAAGCATCTAGGGGTCACCGTACGGATTTCAACACAGTGAGGAACCTCACACCATATAGCAAGCCCTAAATGGCCCCAAAAAGGTAAAAAGTGAATAAATCAATGGAAACAAACCACATCCAATTACCCAAATATCAAAAAACTAAAACTTTATAAGAAGACACGGACAAGCAAATCACAAACATATTCCTGACTTGGGACAGGCGCAAAAATTGCGGTGGGGTTAAACTCGTTTTCTTGGATCCAAATCCTCCCCCTATGTGTGGCGAATGGCTAAAAAATAAATACACAAAAAGACTCACAGTAAAAAACAAACTAGAAAAAAGTTTGCCCGTTTGTCCAATATAATCCTCTTTACAGCCGTAACAGATAATAATGTGTAAAATATTTTCTGACGCACAGTTGAAATAACTAAATACCGAAGTTACCGTGTCAAAATTGTTCTTAATTTCAAAATTGAACCGTTTTAAATTTATGTTCATTGCCTTCCTTCAAGTAAATGCAGGACGCACAATTTGGACGTCCACATTTCTTAACGATTTGATTTTTGGTCAGCTCTGGCAATTTGGCACTTGTTAAAAGTTTTTAAGTGACTAAGGTTGTCTTTTACTTTTAATTATTTTGAAATTGCGTACAACTTGTCTTAATCGACTATCTGTTTTAAGTGTTTTTAAAGTCTGAATGCTTCAATGTTTCTCGGATTATAGGTCGAAATATAAGGTATCGCCATTTGTTCCGGTTCTTTATTAATTTGTAATTCTTCCATATTTTAAGATTTTGCTGATATATATATATGTTTCAAGTCGCCGAAATAGCTATATGCAGTATCGAAATTCATATGATTGTTTATTCAAATCAGGGAAGTTTGCGATGTTTTAACTTTGATTGTCAATCTTACAATAGCATACAAGGGATGGTGTATCCGTTAATCATTTCTCACTTCTGGCGCTCTGTTTCCCCATGTATATATATATATATATAAAAGCAAAATTTGCGTATACAAGCCCTTAAAAATTAATTATATATTCGTCTAAGGTAAGGGGCAAACAGAGCGCCAGAAGTGAGAAATGATTAACGGATACACCATTCCTCTGCGGAAGTTGTATGCTAATGTAACATTTCAACAATTTATGTCTCGTCAGTGCAGTTCATATCAAAACCTTTGGAAAATAATGATAGGGATTTAACGTGTTATCTCATCAATAGATCAGGTGAAAATGACCACTGTTCAGCGTTACAATCACAATCACTGACGAGACATAAATTGTTGAAATAGCTATATGCAGTATCTAAATTCACATGATTGTTTATTCCAATCAGGTAAGTTTGCGATGTTTTAGCTTTGATTGTCAATCTTACATTAGCATACAAGTTCCGCAGAGGAATGGTGTATCCGTTAATCATTTTTCACTTCTGGTGCTCTGTTTGCCCCTTACCTTAGACGAATATATTATATAATATTATATTACACGTCTTAAGTCAAGGACCAAAAATTAGTCAAAGTTTCATGATATATTATTATACAGATCATCTTTCCACTGAGGAATTTGACAATTACAATTTGAGTGAGATGCAAAACTGCAGTTCAATGTTAATGTTGCGGATAAGACCCCATTTCGATGATTTACATCTCGTCAGTGCAACTTGAAACTAAATATTGGAAAACCGCTGCCGAAATATACTCTCTCGGAAGGCTGTACAAGACTATAGATTGGGTAGGAAATTTCCTGCTCCTACCTTGGGTTCTAGGGATCTCCGCAATTAATGGATCTCGCTGGAACAGTAAAGAAAAAATATAGAATATATACTTAAGAACCAAATTATTAGTCAAATAGGATCAGACCTGCTAAATCTATGCTAAAAAAATCTATTACTTCTTAATTTACTACCTTCACTATATGCAGAAATTCTATTACTCCAATCAGATTTATATTAATCAAAGAGTGATTGTTTAATTTTGATTTTTCGATTATAATGTATCAACAATCAATAGAACGATCTAGGTATTTTTATTTATTTAAAATCTAAACTTTTTGTAACTTGTTAATTTATTATCATAAATACTTAAGCTTTATTTGCCAAATTACACCATCCATTGATTTGAAAAAAAATAATTATATATAGCTGATATGTATACAGTTACAATTACATTCTTTGTATATAAACATAATTAAAATCTGCACCCCATAAATTAGAACAGATGAGAGAGAAGCACATTTAATTTTGTTGTTAGGTTAATCAAACTTATAATCAAAGAGACCACTGATACACCATCAGCAGCCTCATACCTGTACTTAAACATCTACACTGATATTGTGTAATTAAAGAGACCATTAATACACCATCAGCAGCCTCAGACCTGGACTTATACATCTACACTGATAATGTGTAATTTAAGAGACCATTAATACACCATCAGCAGCCTCATACCTGGACTTATACATCTACACTGATAATGTGTAATTAAAGAGACAATTAATACACAATCAACATCCTCAGACCTGGACTTATACATCTACACTGATAATGTAAAATCAAAGCTTGTAATCAAAGAGACCACTGATACACCATCGGATGCCTCATACCTGGACTTATACATGTACACTGATAATGTGTAATTAAAGAGACCATTAATACACCATCGACATCCTCAGACCTGGACTTATACATCTACACTGATAATGTAAAATCAAAACTCGTAATTAAAGAGACCATTAATACAAAATCAGCAGCCTCAGACGTGTACTTATATCCTATACTGATAATTGAAATCAATATTTGTAATTAAAGAGACCATTAATACACCATCAGTAGCTTCATACCTGGACTTAAACCTCTTTACTGATAATGTAAAATCAAAACTTGTTATTAAAGAGACCACTGTTACACCATCAGCAGCCTCAAACCTGGACTTAAACCTCTATACTGATAATGTGAAGTCAAAACTTGTAATTAAAGAGACCAATGATACACCATCAGCAGCCTCATACCTGAACTTATACCTCTATACTGAAAATAGAAATCAAAACTTGTAATTAAAGAGACCATTAATACATCATCAGCAGCCTCATACCTGGACTTAAACCTCTTTACTGATAATGTGAAATCAAAACTTGTTATTAAAGAGACCACTGTTACACCATCAGCAGCCTCATACCCGAACGAACTTATACCTCTATACTGATAATGTGAAGTCAAAACTTGCAATTAAAGACACCACAGATACAACATCAGCAGCCTCATACCTGGACTTAAACCTCTTTACTGATAATGTGAAATCAAAACTTGTAATTAAAGAGACCAATGATACACCATCAGCAGCCTAATACCTGGACTTATACCTCTATACTAATTAGAAATCAAAACTTGTAATTAAAGAGACCACTGACAGATGTAGTGGGTCTGTTAATATACGCAGCTTGGATAGACAAAGACCCACTACATCTATTAGTAGTCTATTACTGGTTATTTATTGGCCATTTATTTTATGATTAGATTATAATAAAAATCTGAGTTTTGTGAAGGTAATCATCGCTGTGAGTTTTGCGGAATAACGGCTCTAAAAGAATTATTATTTTGACTTTACAATAGTATCTGTCCATGCTATTTTTATATGATCCATATTAAAAACGCTTTCATTAACATTTCAAAATAACTTCATCATATACATTTCAATTAACTCGAATAGTTTGGAGATAATTATTCAAAATGTTTGCGCGATAATAAATGTTCCTCACCTTTAGACCATCTCCATATTAGATTAGAACCTTTTGTATTGATCAGTTGAGATTTCCACAGGATTATATAATCGTTTAGTCATTTTTTAGGGTAAAGAATTGCGCACGAATTCAGGCATGGGGTAATGCTAATGTGTAATGGTAATGCATTGCAATGCATTATATATTTTTAAGTAATTCAATGTTATGTGCAATGCACCAATTTTTGCATTATATGTAATGGTATTTCAATGCATTACTATTACAAAAATGTAATGTAATTCATGCATTACAGTGCATTACATTGCATTACTATTTCATGTTCCACAAACTGAGAGGATGATTAACAAACTTAAAACTTTGCAGGTTATATAAACACTATCGGCCAAGTGGTTTAACGGATGTGTTACAAAATTACATGAAACCAAGACGGTGGACATATCTAAGAGAATCTATTAACACTAATATCTCGAGTCAATCTGTTGAAGGGTCGTTTCGTATTACAACAGGAATAAAACACCCGAAACACGTAATTGTGTTTTTAAAAAGAAACGGGAAGGATGTTGATCAAGAACAAAATCCTCTGTTACTTGATACATTTAAAGTAAACGCAGCAAACACAAATTGTACCCTCCTGACAGCTAGATTAGAGGTTGGCGCCGGCACGTTTTATCCGGAAACAGGATATAGTTCGAATCAAATCAGCAGAATCTTCAGAGATGCATGTAATTTTAAACTCAATGCAAGCAACGACTATGACACAGGGAACATGCTTACCCTTAGCAACTTCGGCTCCTTGTATGGATTAATCTATTTTGATTTGACTTACGCAGACGAATCGGTGAGTATGGAGAACACATCTTTGTCGTTACATTACAGACTAAATCAGGCTCCAGCCGCTGCCTGCCGAATCTTTGCCCTTGTACTGAACGAAGAAGATATAATTTTAGACACAATTGGAAACGACATAGTAATTATCTAAGGTATTAAAAAATGAGTAAATACGTTAACTATAGTCTTGGTTTATCCGAAGGTCAGAGAAAGAATTTAGCTAAAGCATACAAAAACATATCTTGTTTAACATTAAGACTAACAAACAACCAATTAACAGGGGACTTTCCTATGGCGCTAACACAAACACAAATAGATAAAATACAGAAAGCAAAGGCCTCTGGTACTGGGGTTCATATAAGAATTTCAAAGACACAAATGTCGAAGCAGTCACAAAATGGAGGTTTTCTTGGAGCACTTGCTAAACTTGCACTTCCGGTCATAAAGACAGTGGCATCTAAACTGTTACCTGCCCTTGGCATCGGAGCGGCCTCCGCCCTAGCTGAAACCGGGGTGAAAAAGGTGTTTGGTTCTTGTGTAACAGCAGACGTACCACACAATAAAATAACCACCCTTTTACACAAACCCTACCTTGACCACCTAACAAAAACACAGAAAGAGCAATTAGAAACAGCACTCAAACAAAAAACAGGAACTGGTCTTAGAATTACAAAAAAGACAACAGACCGGTGGATTCCTTGGTATGTTAGCCAGTTTAGCAGTGCCATTACTAACCGGTTTATTAGGCAAAGGACTACAAGTTGAACGCCCGGGCAAAGGACTACAAGTAGACAGCGTACGCAGACCCTACGTCATGCAAAAAAAAGTGCCTACGGCAAACGCTTGAACCGTTAACTAACTTTGATATTTTAGACTGGGTTGATAAACTACGTATTACCTCTTTCAGAGGGGTTTATAGTAGGGACAATCTACCACTAAAAAGAAACAAGAATGAGTGCTGCGTCCTTAATTAAGACGATAAAAGTGGTGCCGGCACGCATTGGGTGTGTTGGGACCACCGTGACAAAAGAAATATTTACTTTGATAGTTATGGTCTTTCACCACCACAAGAATTTATTGACTATATAAAGAGTAAATACAGATATAATACAGTTCAGTACCAACACAAACTAAGTGTTCTATGTGGCTACTTCTGTCTATTCTTTCTACAAGAAGCACAAGAGAAAGACATCTACGATATAATGTACAAAGACCTTAGTGCCCGCGGCAGTCCGACGGATACAATAAAAAATGAAATACTATTAAAAGAGTACTTCAAAAAATGAGCTACTGCGTAAAAGAAAAAAAATCACAGAGTCTCTTTCTCCAAGGGTCGTACAATTATCCAACGGTAAGTTCATAGAATACAGCACGTGTGCCGGCTGCAAAATCACGAAAACCAAGTTTGTGCGTGGCACCGCAGGTGGTAAACTTGACATACACAAGGCCATCAAACCTATGGTACCGAAGGGCGGAATTACTCTCCCAGGAACGAATTACTGTGGGCCTTATAATTCACTAGACTTTCCCACCAAGAATAAATTAGATATGGTTTGTAGGAGTCATGATCTTTGTTATGATGCGCAGCACGACAAACGGAAATGTGACAAGAAGATGATGTCTGACCTAAAACAAGTAAAACCATCATCAGTCGGTGAAGCTGTCAACAAAAAGATGGTTCAGGGTGTAATAGGAGCAAAAAGCAAACTGGGGCTCGGTGTTAAAAAAAAGGAGAAAATAAAGTGGACAGACAAACTAGCAGAAGAACTACATAAGCAAGCAAGAAGAAAGTTCCCTCTCAGACAAGTAAGAGTATCACATGTCGATGACACCTGGAGTGCAGATCTCGTAGACATG
>MJUU01035990.1:149207-213970 GCA_002080025.1 Modiolus philippinarum
GAAGGAAGAAGAAAAAATAAGAAAAAGTGTACAGTCGGATAAACTCGAAGAATTCTTTGAACCAGTGACTAAAGCAGTAGCTGCAATACCTACGACACCTGCGGCAGTTGGTCAACTAATTCCCGTAACTAATGTTATGGATCTTCCTGTTCCACCTGAACCTCTTGCGATAGAGGACCCGGATGACCCGGATGAACCAGAGGACCCGGATGAGCCGCAGGCGGGACCATCGTCGGGACCGCAGGTGGTCGAAATAGAACCAGGTGGTGTAAATATCAATCGGTTTGACGCTGAGGAACAACTAGAAAACACCGCCGCAGGCGCCAACCTGACTAACCAACAAAAGATCGATCTGGCAATAGATATGAATAAGAAGCTGGGTCACATGAAAGCCGGGGCAAATTTTCCACAAGATATAGATTATATACAGAAAAAAAACAGAACGTATTACAAGGGATTGCAGGGGAAAAAAATTGGAAAAGTTTAGCGTCTAAAGGGTCGTATAAATTAGACACTAACGGCTTCTTTTCTGATCTACTGTTGGACTTAGAACAACTTTTCGAATATAATAAGTTGTATGGACTAGACGAAAAAGGACAACAAGTAATTGACACATCGGTTGATGATGACTTTATTGACTTAGTAACAAAAATATACAATCCTAAACAAAAGTATTCTGATTCTGCAAAGCGTATGTTCAAAAAAACTAGTTACGCTGTCGCAACATCCTTTAGTAAAGTCGAGTGGTAAATACAAAAATATTTTGTGTTATGACTCAACAAAGCTAGTAGATCGGTTAGAGCTTCTTATTGCTGGTATCGAGGCTGGTAACAACAACGACGAGATAATAAACGAGGGTATAAGCATTCTAGACACTCTTCTGTCAAATAAGGATGTAACGAAAAAACAACACGAAGGAATATATAGAAAATATTTTGAGTAATAAAAAATGGAACAAATGATAACACTTTATAGTTATACCGGTAAAGGAACCCCTTCTGATTTTGTGACCCAGTTCGAACAACCCATGGTACTAGACAAAAACAAACAGTATGTATTTGGTTTGTCTCAGATAAATACTATGACTTACAGTTGGTATAATATTTCTGAGTTTTATGGTAACAAGAAAATAAAGTATAGTCTTGATTCTAAGAGTGTCTTTGACCCTAGTAAAACATTCAAGGAATTAACATTTACTAACGGTAACTACAGCTATGATGACATTACCACTTATATAGCAGAATTTCTATCGGTAAACGACGGAGTCGAAGACAGTCCAATAAAAATAGACTTTGATCTAACAAGCTTTAAGGCGGAAATCACATTAACCAAGGGCGGTATGTTAGACTTAAGAGAAGGTAACTTTGCTGAGTTAATCGGGTTCGACAAGAAAATAGTAAACCAAACGGAATACGGTAGTAAATAATGGGATAGATAGTATTTATGTTCATTGTAACGTAATCAGTGGTTCAGTTGTAGACGGTAAGTCGGGTGACGTAATCTACGTCTTTAGTACTGCAGATTTAACTCGTAGTTATCCGTTTCGAGAGAGACCATATCATATAGGATATTCGAGAGTAAACAAGACAAGGATTGAATCGATTCGTGTGTGGATAACAGACGTAAACGGCAGAAAAATAGATCTGAATGGTGTTGACACCAGTTTTACTTTTATTCTGAGAGAAATATAAACGGTAAAGAAAAAATGAGAAAAGTATATAGTAAGGAGTTAGGAACATACATTTTTGTTGACCCGGTAACGAGGGAACAAATAGGTGGTGGATTATTCGACAGCATATTCAACACTGCCGTAGGCGCTGCCGCAAAACAACTGGCAAAAGAGACGATAAAGAAATCTGCTGTTGCAGCATTAGACACTGGGAGTAAAAAACTTGGTGAAAAGGTGGGAGAGTATGTAGCAGATAAAATAATGCCTACGGCAGCACCAAGTGTACCAGTGCCTACGGCAGTAACACCGACCGCAGGAACAAAACCAAGTGCCTACGGCAGTGAATATGTACCTTCGACAAAACCAGGTGCATTGATTAAAGAAATAAAAAAGTACAACAACGACAGCGCCGCATCAAAAATTGGTCAACTGTTAGGTAAGGGTATAAAAGCAAGAATTAATCACCTATTGTAGATAAAAATCATACTATAAAAATGGGAAGAAAAAAACTATATGAGACAGATGCTGAAAAAATACAAGCCCACAATGAACATAAAAAAAATATTACTCTTCCCACAAATTTTATTGTGAGGTGTGTAATAAACTCGTTTGTATTTCTGCCAAAAAAAAAATCATATTAACTCTGTGGCTCATCGTAAAAGAGTTGTAGAATAAAAAGTTACCTAATAAAAAAATCATTTTATTTAAAGAATAAAAAATCATTTAAAAGTGAATGATTTATGGAATAAAAAAGTCATTCAAAATGAATTACAACGAAAAAAAAAAACGGAATTAGAACGTATACTCTTAGTCGTCCTGAAGAAGAATTAACTAGTGATGAGGTACATGAAATATCAGAGTTAATAAAAGAAAGACTGGATCACGCTGTTTCAGACGGGTTTACTGATAGCGCTGATGTACTAGTAAAATTTGCCTATACTGGTAGTACACCAAGTTACAAATACAATACCACCAAGAGTATGAACTCGTTTCTTATAAGAGAGTTTACTGACTTTGTATCGCTTTATCAACAATATGTCGACCTTTCTTTACCTCCAAATGAGGATTATGTACACGAAATCCACCAGTGGTGGATGTTGGGACCATAATTATTCGGAAACAATAACAGATGGGGTTAAAAGGAAACGCCTATCATCAACTAATAATAACTGTTTCTTTCGATGTTTAAAGGCACTCAAACCAGATTTTAATCCTACAATCACTGTCTGTGATGAGATACGAAGAGCATATGGGTTGGCTCCTAAAACACCCGTGCCGGTGCCAGTAGCGTGGGACATAATAAAAAGATATCAGTTACCTGTCGGTTTATTCTGTGAAGAGACAAAAGAGCATTACGGTAAAGAGTATCTCACTACTATAGAACTAGCTAAGGGACATTACAGTCTTATTATCGAACAAGAAAAGAAGAAGTGTTCGTCTTGTGGCGATACGTATTATAAGAACCATACTTGCCCGGTTGTTTGTTCCCGTTGTGGTACTCAATATAAGAAAAAACACAAGTGTAATAATAACACGGCTGGTTATTATTATGTAGTAATAAAGAAAACTGTAGGTGTTTGATCCAAAGAACAACAAAGAGGAAAGAGTTAAACCCCAACATAATTCACTATGATATAGAATCTTACCCAAAAATTGTCGACGGACACAAGGTTCATACACCTTACATTCTTGGTTTCGTAGAAAAAGATGGTGATTTTTGTTACTACGCTGGTGATGATTGCGTCGACAATTTTGTACGATATTTGTTGAGCAAAACTACCTCAGGTACTGATGATTTTATTGTTAACGCTTATAATGGGAGTAACTTTGATCACTACTTCTTGGTTAAGAGTATGAATAAACTGGGATTAGCTCCGGAAAAATTTATCATGAATAACGGAAGCATAATCGGGTTACAAAAAGATAGAATACGATGTTTCGAACTGATGAAACACATAGGTAGTTCTTTGAGTCAAGCATTGTCTGATTTTGGTTGCAAAGTGCAAAAAGGAGAATTTGATCACAGTCAATCGAAACGCTGGGAAGATATGTCTGATAGTATGAGAAATGAGTGTCTTGTTTATCTACAGTCTGATGTACTTGGTCTACGAGAGTTATTAAATAAATTAAACAAACAGTCTTACAAAGATTTTGGGAGAGACATCACTAACTTCATCTCGACTAGTTCTCTAGGATTCGACATCTGGAAAGATTATATACCTGAAGGAGTTGTGGTTGACTTGTCTGATTCAACAGAGATGGAGAAAAATATCAGAAAGAGTATTTATGGTGGACGGTGCTACAAGAGCAAGACTGAGTTTGTATCTGATCAGTTTGGTGAAAACTATGATGATGTAACTGATTTCTTGTTAAATGTGGACGTCGTGTCCCTTTATCCAACCAGTATGTTACACGAATATCCGGTGGGACAAAGAAAATATACCACCGAAGGCACTAAGTGTAAAATGGGGATATATAAACTCAAGCATGTTTCGAATAAGAAACTGCTTCATCCAGTAGTAGCAAGAAAGGACGAAAAAGGAGCAACTAAATGGGATCTACAAGACTCGGAGGGTTGGTATACTTCAGTTGATATAGAACAAATGATTAAATATGGTTATGATGTTAATATTATCGAGGGATATTACTGGGAAGAAACTAGTAAGGTGTTTTATGATTATATACAGAAATTCTTTCAGACCAAGAAAACAAGTCAAAAAGGAAGTGTTCAATACACTCTAGCGAAACTATTGATGAATGGTCTCTATGGTAAGATGATCCAAAGACCAATATTTAACCACACCCAAACAATAAGAGACAACAATGAATACTGGAAGTTTCATCATAAGTATGTGGTTACGGGCCTGGAACTAATTTCATCTACTTGGTATGTATCAGGTTACTTAAGATCCGAGATTGACTCGGTTGATAAGATCAGTAAGCCGTCACATTTTGGTGCTTTTGTTCTAGCTTATAGCCACAAGATTATGTATGATCATATGATGGTCTTGAACCCAGAGAATAAAGTAGAGTTAGACTTTTATTATACTGACACTGATAGTCTTCATGTACCTGATGAACAATCAAAACTAATACCTAATTATAATGGTAATAACTTAGGTGATTTAGCTAATGACTATAAGAAAAACGCCAAGATAATTAAGGCGGTTTATATTGCACCTAAGTTATATATGACTATAACGATAGATACAGACAATGTAATTAGTGTTAAGACAAAGGGAAAAGGACTAAATAAAACTAAGTTAACTCAAGAGGATTTGAACAAGATGTTGAAGGGCGAAGAAGTAAAAAATATAAGGGATTTCTCCATGAAGAAGGTTCATCTAAATAGGACATCTAAAGAACAAACTATTGAACATTTCAGTATTCTTCACCTCACAAACTTTGAGAGATGTGCAAATAAAAACGAATACAAGGGAAGAATTTTCTTGGATAAGAATCTGTTCCTATAGGAAGCTGCCGTCTACCGCAGTCCACATAAATGCATGACGTTAAAGCTTTATGTGCTATGTCTAAGACAGTCCACATAAATCCATGACGTTAGAGGTTTATGTGTACTGTCTACGATATGCTAGACAGTCCACATAAATCCATGACGTATATACAATGTGTATACGTTAGAGGTTTATGTGCTCTGTGTACCATATGCTAGACAGTCCACATAAATCCATGACGTCAGAGGTTTATGTGCTCTGTCTACCATATGCTAGACAGTCCACATAAATCCATGACGTCAGAGGTTTATGTGCTTTGTCTACCATATGCTAGACAGTCCACATAAATCCATGACGTATATACAATGTCTAATAAATCCATAATGTATACGGTAAATTTGTCATACAACAATTGACAAAGCAGAAAAATAATAAATCTTTATTATATCCCTGAAAGAACACGAATTCCTCCACAAGTTAACTCCGAGAAAAGTTTAATCCAGCATGGCATGATTAGTCTAAGATATTCTTCCCGGTTGCTGTTTTTATATCCTGATTTATAATATCACTGTTCATATTGTAACTATCCATTATTATTATTTTTTCCTCTGGTAATTTCGGCTTGTTCGAAATCGTGTAAACGTGGGTCATAACAATCTGTCCATTTTCATCTCAGCAAATTCTGTTTTGTTCATTGTGACAAACCTGAAATAACATACCGTAAAAATTTAGTTCATAGAATTGACTATTCATTATATTAAAAACAAATTATACCGATTAATGGTAAACACAAATACAAAAAATATATGAGATATAACTTACCTCGTTGTTTAGCTAACGATGTACGTTGTAGTTATGAATGGAAATTTACTTGATAACTTGGCAACAGCTTAACGTCGTATTGATTTTGTCGCATTGCGGTGTATCAATTACCTATTAGGGGTTCAAAAAGGAGATTAAATAGATTTTAACAAGTTAAGATTGTATTTCCCGATCAAAACAATGAAATATTTTCTTGTCTGGTAAGTTAAGATACAGAAAAGAATATTTATTTTTAGTAGTTAAAACAAGCGTATTTTTTTAGACCTGAAGTACTGAAGATATAAGTTCTCTCTCCTTTTTACTCGGAAAATTATACACTACGTAGAAATTACAATTCAGACGACAGTCTTTGGGTATCCGAAAATAGTACTGACTCAAATAAAATACGCTCATTTTCTTGTGCCTTCCGCCTATAAAGTATTTCACAATAGAAGATTGATCTTGTTGTGAACAAATATAGTCGTCAAAAATTACGATTGTTTGTTTGCCATCAGATACTTCGTCCTCGCGGTCGATGTCTTCAACTTTATCATTAGATAGTCGTAATAAATCTTCCAGAGACACACCTAGTTTTTCCGCTATTTCTTCGAATCTTCGAATTAGTTCCTTGTAATAATGCTGCTCCAAATTTTTTGCGTAAAGAATAATTTTGTCGTAATACAATAAGGGTTTAAATAAAAGGTGCATTAGCAAATTTGTTTTACCAGATCCACTTGGCCCAACAATGAGTGAACGGAAAAAATCACTCGGCATATTTTTTGCTCCTTGTATTGTTCTAAAATTGTTCGTATTAGACTTTTCTGAAAAATATACGGGACTTGTTGTCATTTTTATAACCCGAATATTTATTAGATAAAAAACCATGAGTGTATTTCAGGTAGGAGGGTGCATAACCGTTGTGGTAAGTAATAATGTTGGACTTTTATACTAAAAATCAGGTAAAAAAAATGCTTGCATATGATTTGACCAATCTAAAAAAATAAAAAAAGGTGTATGGTTTTTACGAAATACTTGATATTCAAGGGGAAATCGGATATTTATATTTTCCTCTTAGCAACATATTTGTTGTAGAGAGAGTAACTGGTCACGACCTGTCAGACTTACTAGAAACATATAGGAATCAAAAGTATAGAACCAGAGATACACGTCAGTGTTATGTATAACCCGTGTTATGTACCAAGTCCTAATTTACTTTAACCTATAAGATTTTTGTTTTACTTATCAGATGTTTAATCCGTAAACATCGTAAAAAATGTGAGTGAAATCTAGACCGTTTTACCCGTCTCAACCGTAGTGAATAACATGTTTGTTTGTTCTATAGTCCCGTCAGTAGTAGTTAATATGGAGAAAAATCTGCGGTTTTCAAAAAACACGTTTTCAAAAAAAAAACGTGATTTTTGAAAACAGCAGATTTTTTCCCATAGTTAACTACTCTAATTGGGCTATTAATTTCTGAAAAGAAGATATTTGAATGTGTTTTCCCGTAGGGTCCAATGGTAAAACTGTGTTCTCCGCTGGCGACCATCTTGGATGAGGTAAGGACCTGCCGGATACATTTTTAAAGGGGACCACCCAAGGACTGATGTGATCAAATTTGGTTCCAGTTGGCCCAGAGGTTTTAGAGGAGAATATCTTTGAATGAACAGTTTACGACGGACGACGGACGAACGGACGGCGGACGCAAAGTGATGGAGTAAAATTAAAATCAGATTATCATTATTTTTTAAAAGGTTAGGACAAACTGATATCAATGTAATTAAGGAGTTAAATATACACAACACAGACTAGGGGTGATTAGTAAACAACTAATTCAACACATGCTGAGCATCTTTTATTATAAAAAAGGCATAAAAATAATGTTGATGACATTTACAATGAGATGGTCAATAAATGTATGAGCTTATGTAACACTGTGATAGAAGTTACTTCTAACAACATAAATAAGTTAACAAACAGAAGTGCAGACTACAGTTTATTTAAATCATACACGATATTGTAGTGTCAATGATCATAGATTACGTTTTTCCAACAAAAAGATAAGCGAACTTGAATTTAAAAAAAAATCATAGTTAGAAAAACAAAACTACATACTAAAGAGATTAAGGTTTCAACTTTCGTAGCGTGGACTATAAAAATAAATCAAAATAACAAAATTGTGAAGTTGCAGTTAATTTTAGCTCTACAAAGCGCTTTTCGACAATCTAAGTCTCTTTAGTTTTTATAAATAAGTTGTGTTTTTTAAAATTCGAATAATAATAATAAGAATTAGAAAAAAAAGAAAAAAAAACAAAAAAAAAAAAAAAAAAAAAAAAAAAAAAAAAAAAAAACAAAACAAAACAAAAAACGAAAGAGTTAAAAGAGATAGCCAAAAAAAAAAGGCTTTCCCAATTCTTAAAACAACTATGGTAGACATTTAAGCGATAAGCAGAGATAAGATAAGATAAGGCATAAGTTCTAGTGCTGCTGATGAGGAATTAATTTCTGAAATGGCCATACAGCTCATTAAAATTATTGCAGTTTGAGTTAACATATGTGTTATGGTGCTATGTTCATTTACTCCATATCCTTTCGTAAAATATTTAATACAGGATCGGAGTTTGTCTTTTATTGCAGGGTGGAGTTGGTAAAACAATTCCCCGTGTTAGAGATGTATGCTCTTTATTTTTCTTAGATATGGTGTACTTGTACATGGGATATATCTCATGTGTACACTTTGTTCAATGACTATTATCTAAATTTATGTAAATTCTAAAACTTAAGGATTAACTCCCCCCATCGTAGTTTCGTCCTTAGATCTATTTGATATTACTCGTTTGATTTTATGCATTTTAAACATTTTTTTTTTGAAATTATGGATTTCTTTTGTTTGGGTTCTAGTGCTGCTGATGAGGAATTAATTTCCGAAATGGCCATACAGCTCATTAAAATTATTGCAGTTTGAGTTAACATATGTGTTATTGTCATATGTTCATTCCCTCCATATCCCTTCGTAAAATAAAATATAGGTAAGGATAAAACAGCATAAGAAATAAACCCAAATTTAAGGATAAAACAGCATAAGAAATAAACCCAAAGGTAAGGATAAAACAGCATAAGAAATAAACCCATAGGTAAGGATAAAGCAGCATAAGAAATACACCCATAGTTAGGATAAAACAGCATAAGAAATAAACCCATAGGTGAGGATAAAGCAGCATAAGAAATAAACCAAAAGATAAGGATAAAACAGCATAAGAAATAAACCCATAGTTAGGATAAAACAGCATAAGAAATAAACCCATAGTTAGGATAAAACAGCATAAGAAATAAACTCATAGGTGAGGATAAAGCAGCATAAGAAATAAACCCATAGTTAGGATAAAACAGCATAAGAAATAAACCCATAGTTAGGATAAAACAGCATAAGAAATAAACCCATAGGTAAGGATAAAACAGCATAAGAAATAAACCCATAGTTAGGATAAAACAGCATAAGAAATAAGGGTATTGAATATCTTTTCGTTTTCCAATCAATAAATGTGGATGAGGAAAAGGTATAAGAAAGTAATAGTGTTGTTTATCTTAAAGAATGAACGATAGACCCTTAAACAAAGAAAAAAATAAAAAATAAAACAAATAATGGAAACAAAGACTGGACAGTTACTCCTTTGAAGGTAAGCAAATTATATCTGAATAATGTATGATTCATTTACCCAAAAAATTGAAACCATGTCGCATTATTGATATCAGTTCTGTTTGAGGTTACATATATGAATAAGGTGATCGACATATATAGGAAAAATGGCGGTAGAGTACCGATGGAACAAGAGAAGTGGTTATAAAAATTAAAGTTCAGAGATATGGCAAAAACGAGACATAAAAATAAAGACATAATTGAAGTTTTAATAATAACTATGATTCCTTTTTAAGTACTTATAATAACAAGACATATTTATGAATGTAACAATGCAAAAATGATTGAATCACAGCAAACTGTAATATGATAAAAAAAATATGGTATTCCTATACTTTTATCCAACATGACATTAATTTTACTTTAAAGTAATGCTTATTATATAATTACACTTGGATCATAGTCCAAACCACCTCATTTGATTGTTTAGTTAGCTTAACTTTGTTTTAATCCTACCGCTAGCTTTTGCTAGTGCCGGTACCCGGTGATCCCGAGTTCCTATCGTCATTTATGTTTGTCTGTAGTCTGTTATGTGTTTTTTCTAGTGCGGTTCCCCTGTGGTTCCCCTGTGGATTGGGGCATGTGATTGTAATTTTCGGCCTACATTCGTGATACAGCATCTTACCATTAATTTAGACCAAACTCGACAAAAGCTGCTAGGAAAGATAAAAGACGCTTAATTCCAAATGTAATTAAAACTCGAATTCCTTGGTAAACGTTAGAAAAAACCAAAAAGGTAATTTTTCGATGAACATTTGTTGTCGATTAGTCCGTTCCCGATACTGTGGTAAATATTTGCCTCAATTCCTCACTGTGTTGAAGACCATATGGTGATCCCTAGATGTTTTGTTTTTGGTCGTTTTAACCTGGATATGGGATGTTGTCTCCTTGACATTTACCCCATTTCCTTTCTTTTTCATATCAAGTAAAAGCCATGTTATGGAATCACAATATCAAGAAAAGTCTTGCTATCTCAATAAGCACACTTTAATGTGGCTCATTTATGTCGCAACAACACCCAGTTCACTTGTCTGCAATACATCAGTAACCCAGACGGATCAAAATTTTAACCGTCATCATTTTCGTTAGCCGTAACTAATATGAATCCAAGGTATAAAACTCACTGCAAAAACGATAAAAAGTGAAAAAAAAAAAACAGAAGAACTTCAAACAAACAAATAAAATAGAATAATCCTGCATTTCGTTTTCTTGTCAGAATGCAACATTCTCGTGTCCTAATATCTGTCGTCGTACTGTGTGAGTGTGTCTGTTTCTCCTGGGGAGACGAAGTGATCTGGTTCCCCGTACTTCTCGGGTTGCTCATCGTTCTCCTGTCAAAACAAACTGATTTGAACAAATGAAAATTTTATAATAAATGATTTGTCTTGAAATTCAAATTTTGCAGAAAACTTTGGTGCTAAGTTAAATATGAATAAATTAAGTTGAGTGGTTTTTCAGCATGTTGGAGAATGCTGTGAATTGTAAATTAGTTCCAAAGTAAAATGGCGGACAATAATTGTAGTCAATTACACATTTCAAACAAAAGATTATCTTCTAAACGTTTGTTGCATTAGCCCTTTTCTCTATATGGTTGTTAACAGACGATGTAAATGTTACACTTGACGATAAATAACCTTGAATATTTATTCGCCTTCAGACCAATCTTTTATGATAGCCTGATATTTATTGTTCTTGTGGTCTATTTAAAATTACAGCTTTATTTTATGTTCGCATTTTGAGTGTGCCTTATATAATTGTGTCAATCCATATAGGTCAGTCTTTTGATTTGTCCTATACGACATGTTCAATTTATGTGTGTCTAAGGTTCTGCCTAATATGAAAGCTTCAGTGTATGTTGGTTTTAAGGTCTGCATATCGTAAGTGCTTCAATGTATGTTTTATATGACAGCTTCTGTGAATATGAGTCTTTGCGGTTTGTCCAATATAATAGCTTCATTGCATGTGGGTCTTTAGGTCTGTCTCATATATGCTCCATGTTTAATAGTCTTTGATGGATGTGAATCTATAGGTTCGTGAGATATAATAGCTTGAAAAGTCTTCAATATATGCTTCTAAAATGGCTCATATAAAAGCTTCAATGTAAGTGAATTTGGTGTCTATGTAATGTTAGAGCTTTATGCATGTAGATCTTAAGGTATGTGTAATCCTAGAATATAAGTAATTGCTATTTATCACCAACAAGTTGGTAAACTATTTGTCAAAAACAAATTGGTTTACCAATACATGTAGATCTTAGTGAGCCTCAATGCGTGTTGATCTTGGTGTCTATCTAATAGCTTTATGCATCTATAGTTTTGTGAGATATAATAGCTTAAAAAGTCTTCAATATATGCTTCTAAAATGGCTCATATAAAAGCTTCAATGTAAGTGAATTTGGTGTCTATGTAATGTTAGAGCTTTATGCACGTAGATCTAAGGGCGTGTGCAATTTGATAGCTTCAATGAATGTTGGTTTCAGGGTATTTCATATAATAGCAACAATGCATGTTGATGTAAGGATTAGTCTTCTATTGTACCGTCCAAACAAGTGGGTTGCGGGTCTTTCTAATATAAAGCTTCCAATGTTTGTCGATCTTAGAGTCTGTCTTATACAATGCCTTCATTTGGGTCTCTCTAATATTACAGTTTCATTACATGTTGTTCTTCGGGGATATATTTTATAATAGCTTTCATGATAACATGTTAGTATACAACACTTGTACTTACTGGATTGACTTTGGATGTCGTCAGTTTGGTCTTTCTGTTTGTACACATTACACCAATACAAATCAGAATGATTACAATCAGTAATCCCAGAGACAGGAGAAAAGCCACTGTAAATATTCAGCATTAATTTCACTTTTTAATATTCAACAGCCAGTAATACCCATAACAGTAGAATTGCCACTTTATAATTAAAAACAATTAACAATGAAATGATATGGAGTAAATGTACATGAGAGGAAGTCTCTACAAATATATTGTGAAACGAAGCTATAAACAAGTCAACGGCTTTATTGTTGCTCTTCATCTTGATCATTATCTTTATACATGATCAATAAACAAGAAAACATGAGAAACATCACTGTAACAATAACAATGATGATACAACCAAAGACCGAAGAAAAACTCATCTGTGAAAATAACAATATCTTTGTATTGAATTATAAAGCATTTAAAAGATGAGAGACGTTATGGTCTTTTGTCAAGCACAGAACGCCTCATCCGTCGCAGCTACAGATGAAAACATGAAAACTGCTTAAAAAAAAGAAAAAAAACGAAATGCAAAATTATGTTTATGCTTTTTTGCTGGTCTAGATTATGGGAACTGTGTCCTGTATTTGAAAAAAATCAATATTACATCAAATGACAGCATGTATTAGGTTTATGAATGCTGTTTGGGTAACTGAACTATTTCTTATATATATCTGAAATACTTGATCACTATGCATTTCCATTCTAGCTCCAACTCTCTAAATGTATCTTATTTGCATTCTTTTCTTTTCTTTTTGTAAAATTGATGTGAAACTTTGAAATTATTGTCGCAGTTCACATTATCGTATTTTCTCAATAGTTATTAATTTTCAGAATATTTTATGTACATTTCACTGCGAATATCGATATCCAGAGTTTCATAATACCAGTTAAACGATCAATCCTAGGACATTAACAGCCGTTTCACACTTCTGTTTGTCAACTAATTTTTCTCAAATTCTCAAATTTGAAAGTCGATTTTCAAGGGACATACTTATTAAGATCCTATGGTTGTTCATGGAACACATTTGCTGAATGCGAAAAATATGGCGAAGAATTCTTGAGTTTGTCATAGAATGTTGAGCTCAATAATAGCATGAAAAAGTTGAAAAACACATAGCATTTTTGCAATACCACTTAACGACATTCTACAGGTTTCGTTAGAAACCTAAAAAAAAAATTAAACCAGAATGCATGGGCTAATTTGCAAAATATAATCAAGAATTCTTGCAAGTTGAGTTGTAAGTACCAAGCAGTTTAGCAGATTTGAATAATGAATGCATACCCTTAAGGCTCAATAAGCTGAATGAAAATTTCAATTTTGGAAGAAAAGTAAATTGCATGTTTATTTTAGGATGATTCTAATTAGCAAATGATAAAACACAACTAATGACGTAGAAATCTGAATCTGGAGAAAAATTAAAGAATTATTAAGTAATCACATCGAAGTGTCCTTGCAAATTTAGTTTAAAGTAAACCGGTGTTTAAGAGACGATAAAGAAAATGAAGGTATACCCAGAAGGTTACAATAAAATAAAATGAAAAGTCCACTGACAGCGTGGAAATCTCGAAAATATGAAAAGAAAGATTGTGCACATCTGCAATAGTTACTAAAGCTTTCCTGCAAGGTTGGTTGAGAGTGCCAGGAGGCCTACGGGAGATGAGGTTCTATGCCCTGAAGACATACTGACGATTAAATATACGCGAAATGATTTATAGTAATCCTATTTTTCATTTCACAACAATTTCATTTGATATTTTATGTTTCATTAAAGTCACGTTATAAAGCAGTAATATTTAGACTAAACACCTACGTTATCAACAGATTTACATTTTACTTGTTGAAAAATGATATTTTGTCACCTTACCTATGGGACCTGACATGTACATCAAGTATTTATTACTGGAATAAGAGTTATCGTTTGTGGAGAACGTTGACACACGGTCTGACTCCTCTGAAGTAACCCATGAGTTAATATGCATGAAGTTAGCGATGGTGTCAATGAAATAAAATTCTGAAATATTGGAAGTTGTTTATTTATACTTATGAACAACTTGGCAATGAATTTTGTTGATGAATCGAGTTCCATATATTCATCAACTCAAGCTGAAACTGCTGAACATCTGCACTGTTACAGAGTCATTTAAGTAGTCAGATAAAATGTTTTGTAAAGTGATACATCTAGTGCTCGAAGTACAAAATTCACTTCAAATTTTCGCGTTACACATGGTATCTTTATTAAATGATATCTGATACTTACTAATCACCGTTCTCTCAATTTTGTATACTATCTTAGTAACATCTAACACTTACCAATCGCCGTTCTCTCGACTTTATATACTATCTCCTGTACAGTTGTCGGCTCTAAAAGTAATTGAGAACAGAACCGTCAGAAATTCAGAACATCTAAATACATTTTAAGCAAAACAATATTCAGCAAGTGACAAATACCCCAAAAAGTTTTTGAACGTTAACACATTCCAAAGCCTGGGGATCATTTCACGTTAAATGATAACTTCCATCATTATACCCCAGCTTTTCAGGAGGTATATAGTATTCATAGAGTCCGTCCGTCTTTTTGTACACAAAAGCTGGTTATCCACTACTCCTCCTAAACCGCTTATTAGAACTCATGAAACGTTTTAAGGGGCTTTATTATATATTGGAGATTCACACTTTGTATTTTGTGTTCAATTTATTCTGTTTTCAGATTCATGACATGTTTTTTTTGTCATTTTAGCTCAATGCAAACCATATGATGATCACGTCGTTTCCAGTACTCCTCCACGACCACCTAATTGGATTTCATCATACTTATGCAGGAGCTTGATAATATATTGTACTCCAGGGCAGTCGAACTTAAATACCGGTACTAGCAAAAGTAAAGTGAACGGTTAAACATGATTTTGGATACCCAAACTTTCCTTTTCTTTATACTGTTTCCTTTTATAATAGACATAAATAACAAAATAAAATCCAATACTACGAGTCCGCTATCGTGAAAAAGAAAAGAATAGACTAAACGTAATTTAAATAATGACTGGAAGACTGTTCGCCAGTTGGCACAAGGAGACTAGTTTGCTCATTAACATTGTCGGGCTAAGAAAAATATTTCCCGAAGGGTTTGGTGAAAAAAAAAGTCATGTATTTCAGTAGATATCGGGTGTATCAGTGAAAATATAAAAAAATTAAGTGAAGGTAACCCATATCCAATTTCACAGATTCCTGCAGATTGTCCTGTTGATATCTTTATTATTAAAAGAATGAAAGTTACGTCCCATTCTTAAATTATTTTTTGACCTTTGTTGACAACACACTGGATTGATTGATTGATTAGTTTAACGTCCAATGAGCAATATTTTAGCTATATCAGGACGAGAACAAGTTAATCAATTCAAAACAAATTGTAAGTAAAAGAAGAAAGAAATAAAGGTGGAAGGGACAACCGGGGCAACGACAAAGGATCAGAATCTGTCCTTAGATATCAGGTGTTTGTGAGTCTTACAATATAAAAGATTGTATTTAAAAGTTCATAATAGAAGTTCATGTTTTCTATAAAACTTCTTTTGTGTATTTGATTATTTATGAAATCTGTAACATTGTTGTAATCGTTTTTATACTATAGCAAGATAATTAAATTCGCAAAGGGTAGAAAGAATGCGTGCAAATCGTACAAGTTGAGATATTTGCATTTCATATGTCGGAGATAGAGGAAAATCGGTGGCAAGAAAAGGGAATATGTAACACTGAAATCAAAATTATTATTTAATCACAAATTTAGGTTGATTTAAAGGCCAATGATGATCCTAGGTTAATTTACCGGCCAATGATGATCCTAAGATCCAGAAAAATCAATATCAAGAATCAGTGTTTGTTTTATTGTGGATAAATGAGGTCGTCATAACCTAAAACTGGGATCTGTCACTAGTAGGAATATCGTCAAGATACCTACTATAATCGTTGAAAATTTAAATAAACTTAACACAGATCCATTTTGTAGTTTTGTCATAAAGTCCCGTACGAAGCAAAAAGAAACAAAATCTGAAATTAGAGATGCAAAATTTGTACCCATGGAAATTGTCATGAACTTTTGACAACGTTGCCAAAACGAACAAAAATGTCGAGTAATATAATGCCTGAACTATATCATTACATGTCTAAGGTCAATAATTCTTATGACAGCAGTAAGAAGAATCCTTGTTTTTCCTTGTTTTTTTTTGTTACAACCCCCTCCCTTCTAAAAAAAGCAAAACAAGGGAAAACAAAACAACAGAAGAAAAAACAAAGAAAACAACATTTGTAAGAATTCTCTGTGAAACCTCGGAGCACTGTGCATAGTAGGAAAGGTGTTATTCTCAGGTTGAACTTCCAGAATTTCTGTATTCCTGTAATGCCTTTTTGTTAAAGTTTATACTGGGAAAGTGCTTGACTTGGCCAATTTGTTATGTTGGACATAGGTTTTGTATTTCTTTCATTTTTACAGACAGCTTAGTATCCCCTCGTAACACCCACTTTTTAGCTCACCTGGCCAAAAAGCCATTGGAGATATTGCCATCACTTTGCGTCCGTCGGCGTCCGTCCGTACGTAGTAAACTTTTTCAAAAATCTTCTCCACTGAAACCACAGAGCAAATTTTAACCAAACTTGGCCTGAATCATTACCAGGGTATCTACATTCAAAATTGTGTTCGATTAGTCCGAGGACAAAACAACATGGCTGAGGTTACTAAAAATAGCACATTGGGATATATTGCTGTTTTTGCAAAATAATTCAAAAACGATTACAGATATAAAAAATCTGACACAATCAAAAGTGATCAGCATGACAAGATTTACCTGCCCTGCAATTTTGAAGAAAATCCGAAAACCCGTCTGGGAGTTATTGCCCTTTGTCCACAAAAATTTCTAATTTTTAATATTTTTTAATTTTATTTAAAAAAACTATAACAGATAGAGATCAAGTTTACATTGCAAAAAAGTTCAACATATCAAGATCTACTCACGTAGAAATTCTGAAGAAAGTCTGAATACCGATATAGGAGTAATTGCCCTTTATTTGGCAAATTTTTTTGCAAGTTTATGCATTTTACCATATATTTCAAAGACAATTTGATAGAGGTTAAGATTTAATTAAAAATGTTCAGTATATAAAGGACTACATTTTATCTTCATGATTGAAGTTGCCGACCTCACCCAAGATGGCTGCCAGCGCGGAACTAAGTTTAACGTTGGCTCTATGGGAAAACATATTCAAAGATCTTCTCCTCTGAGAATACTTAGCCAACTGGACTCATACTTAGTCACAACTGTCCTTAGTTGGCCCTCTTTGAAAATTGTGTCCAAGATTGCCGCCAATGGGGAACATAGTTTAACATTCTTCAGTAAAACTCATTCAAAAATATTCTCCTTTGAGACTACTTGACCAATTAGAATCATACTTGGTCACAACTGTCCTTAGTTGGTCCCCTTTGAAAAATGTGTCTGGCAAGTCCCAATCAGATCCCAGCTTGCCTCCAGAGAACATAGTTTAACATTGGACCCTATGGCAAAACATGTTCATAGATCTTCTCCTCTGAGACTACTTTGAAAATTGGAACCATACTTGGTCACAACTGTACTAAGTTGGTCCCCTTTGAAAAATGTGTCCGTCAAGTCCTCATTAGATCAAAGATGACCACCATCGGGAAATTAGTTTAATAATGTGCCTTATGGGAAAACACATTCAAACATCTTCTCTGAGACTACCTGACCAATTGGAATCATACTTTGTCACAACTATCATTCGTTGGTCCTCTTTGAAAAATGTAGCCTCCTAGTCCCCATCATATCCAAATGGCCGCCAGCAGGGAACATACTTTAACATTGAACCATATTGGAAAACACATTCAAAGTTCTGCTTCTCTGAAACTGCTCAGTTAATTGGAATCAAACTTGGTCAATAGTCTTTAGGTGGTCTTTAAAATATATGTCTGACATGGCTGTCAGCTGCGAACTTAGTTTAGCATTGGACCCTATAGGAAAGCATGTCTCCTCTGAAACTACTGGGCTAATTGGAATGAAAACTGTTACAATTGTCCTTCATTGTCCTTCATTGAAAAATATGTCTGGCAAGTCTGTGTCATATCCAAGATGGTTGATGGCGGAGAACTAGTTTAACATTGGACCCTATGAGAAGACACGTTCAAAGATCGTCTCCTCTGAAACTACATTATAACCAAACTTGGTCCCAATGGTCCTTTGATGGCCAACTTTGAAAAATTTGTCCAGTAAATTCACATTAGATCCATGATAGCTGCCAACGGGAAGCATAGTTTAACAAAGGATCCTATGGGAAATGCATACTAAGATAATCTCCTCTGACACAGTGGGCCATATTACATCGAGGTCTATTATCATACTAGAAAATAAGACACTTGATCATGGAGGTTATTTGTACTGTCTATGCTAGCCTTGCACCAGGTGAGCTACACCTGTAGAGACTTTGTCTCATGTACATTTAATCCATACTCTTTCATTGTTTATACACTACTTGAAGAATTCACTTCAGAAAAATAAGAATAAAAGTTGATTTTCAGAGGATTGTCTTACATGCATCTTATTTTAAGTAGTTCGATTTTGAAGATTATTCATTCATTTATAGTAATCTTTAGACTAACTATAAAGGTTATTGGACATGCATTTTAAAACGTGAAAATAATCTGTAAAATTTTTGATTTATGAATCTGCTTTGCAATGAACAACTGTCCTTCAGCATTAAAAGTAAGGTATTTAGTGTGATGTAATCGACTTACATTCAGCAAGTCAATCTAGTAAGGTATGTAGATTTTAAATCAATTCTCTCAGCAATAGGATAACTATCCACAGTAACATACCTTCAGTGGTAATTTCGACAGTTGTCGTCGGCGGGGGCGTTGTTGTTGTTGTCGTCGTCGTAGTTGTGGTAGTGGTGGTGGTAGTGGATGTCGTTGTTTCTGCATAATGGCGACGATTAGAAAATAAAGATTATATCATCATTTATATTCTTACTTAATCAAAAATATGTGCAGATTCCTGGCAGAAAAAGGAATAATAAACTCGTTATATAGAGTTATTTTTCATAGAATTTCTCCACAGATAATCATACAGATACAGATAATAATACAGATACAGATACAGATACAGATAATCATACAGATACAGATTATCATACTGATACAGATAATCATACTGATACAGATACAGATACAGATAATCATACAGATACAGATAATCATACAGATACAGATAATCATACTGATACAGATAATCATACAGATACAGATAATCATACAGATACAGAAATCATACTGATACAGATAATCATACAGATACAGATAATCACACAGATACAGATAATCATACTGATACAGATAATCATACTGATACAGATAATCATACAGATACAGAAATCATACTGATACAGATAATCATACAGATACAGATAATCATACTAATACAGATAATCATACAGATACAGAAAATCATACTGATACAGATAATCATACTGATACAGATAATCATACAGATACAGATAATTATACTGATACAGGTAATCATCCTGATACAGATAATCATACTGATACACATACTGATACAGATAATCATACTGATACAGATACAGATGCAGATAATCATACAGATACAGAAATCATACTGATACAGATAATCATACTGATACAGATAATCATACAGATACAGATAATCATACAGATACAGATAAGATGTAGTAGTGGAATATAAATAGTATATCAAGATCAAACGACTGTGTGGTAAATTATTGTCAAATATAAAGGTGGAGACTGTAACAAGGAAATGGTCAACTAACACAATTTACGCAGTGTCAATTTCAAGCGTTTCTCAAACGTTCCATACTCATTCATAACAGACAAACCCTTACGGTCACAGTATAAAAAAAGAAGGGAAACGGGGAAATTGTCAAAGAGACAACGACCCAAAGGGAGTAATAACAACTCAAAGCCGCCATAAGATCTTCAATGCACGGTGAGGAAACCCCACATCCAACGGCAGGTCGGAGTCGGCCCATAAATAAAGAGTAATCAAGTTCAGCGAAAAAAACATCATCCTAGACTCCTATAGACATAAAGTAAACTAACCAGAAAACAGAAAAGACACACAAAGGCTTAATAAATTTCCTAAATTAGGACTAGTTTTATTGGGCCCAAACTTTCCCCCTATAGCCGATGTAATAAATAAAAAACATCGTAACAACAATAAAATTCAGTTAGCAACAGGACTGGGTAAATTGTGAAAAATGAAACTGAAAGAACTAAATATATGGACATAAACATGAAATCACAAAAGACTACTAGCAATTAATTGACAAGCCAGCTCCAGACCCATTACCAACTGACAAATTAAATTATGTACCCTCAGTGTACAGCTTTTTATGATTTTATGCATATACCAGAATACATAACCCATGTCAATGCAATACAGATTTTAGAAATTTAGAATATGTTTAGTTAAGATGCAAAAACCCTATCAAAAAATCAATATTAATTCCAAAGAACGCCATACGTAATGACTTGCCGACAATACCGTATATATATTTTTAGGTAAAAGACTGTTTTCCATGAAGGACAGCCCATAGAAGACATAGTCGCTTGCAGCTGTCCTACACTGGTTAAAGTCTAATCCAACATTGTGATATGTGTGACTTTACATTTGTTAACATAATAAATTCCATGAAGGATTTGACGAAACAGTTAAAAGCTCCGCAAGGACTTACCTACAGTTTGATCATTGCATTGTACAGGAGAAATATGTTCTATCTTTCGACAGAAATTAATATCGGGATGACATCCAGTTGATAAAGAAATTCTGAGTGTTTACCCTCGTTTCACTCAGGAAAGACGGAATTTCTCAGACTCGTGAGAGATACCCCTTATCCCGGATATAATCTCATTTAAGATCTTATTATCCTCACATAGTTTTCATTAAACATAATTATACAGGAGACCTTAATTTGACGCGACTGAAATAAAATAAAAACAAAATCATTTAGACTGTCTTTGACCTGTATTTGTAAATGACGATTTTACATTATCTCGGTATTTCTGGTATTAATCAGTTTCCTTGATTTTTGCCTTTGCTGTTTTGCTTTCCTTTGGGATTTCAACCAAAGATGAAGACACTGAACTCCCCTCCTTGTACTGGGTACCAAAATTACACAAATGCCCATACAAACAACGGTACATCGCTGGATCTGCTACCTATTTCTAAGCTATTTACATCCATCTCGACAGCCGTAAAAGAGGGCCTTCAAAAATATTGTGATACTAGCTTTTCAAGAAGTGGTGTAAATGAAATGTGGATATTAAAAAACTCTAAGGATCTGCTTGACATCTTAAAATCGAGATCATTATCACGCTGTAACAGCATTAAAATTTTTGACTTTTCCACGCTTTATACTACAATTCCCCATGAACAACTGAAATCACGGCTGAAAGATATAATTCATAGATGCGTCTCCCGCAAGAACAGCGAACAAAGATATAAGTACATTGTTATAGGCAAAGAATAAGCATACTTTGTGAAATACGACTCAGAATCACAGAAAAAATATACAGAGGAAGAAGTGATTAAAATGTTAGAGTTTCTGATCGACAGTATATTTTTCCAGTTTGGAGGACTTGTTTTTCAACAGACTATCGGAATTCCAATGGGCACAAACTGTGCACCTCTTTTAGCCGATATATTTCTCCACTCAGATGAAGCTGATTTCATCGAAGGGCTTCTTCAAAATAAAGATAAAAAACTGGCACAGTCCTATAATTGCAGCTTCCGTTATATAGAAGATATTTTATCACTAAACAATCCTCGCTTTGGTGATATTCTTCATCATATCTATCCAAAAGAGCTAGAAATTGAGGATACTACAGATACTTCAACATCAGCCTCGTTCCTTGACCTTCATCTTGAAATTGACAAAAGAGGTACACTACAAACTAGGCTATACGACAAACGCGATGACTTCACTTTTCCAATAGTCAACTTCCCCATTCTTTGTAGCAACATTCCAAAAGCACCAGCATACGGAGTTTACATCTCCCAACTCATTCGCTACTCAAGGGCCCGTGGTCGATACAGTGACTACCTTGATAGAGCTCGGTTGCTTACAAATAGGCTACTTAAGCAAGGGTATGTTGCCAATAACTTGACGTCATCACTACAGAAGTTTTACGGTCGACATCACTCACGATCTTGTGGACCGCTATGAGATATCTGTTTCCAAGATGACAACAGATCTTTCTCTTTGCCACTAAGGTTTGATTTTCCTCTACCGGATTTGACTTTACTACCGGATTTGGCATGTTCAACACGGCGGGTGTCTTATAAGAAGCAGGAGATGCTTATTCTACCGATGCACCTGATCTCACCCATGGTTTTTATTGGGTCCGTGTTTTTCATTTTTGTATATGTGCGTGTCTTCATTTTCTTTTCTGTGCCGTGCTCATGTTATGTCTTCGTTTTTCCGACGTTGCCATTGTCCTTGGATTGTTCTTTTCAGACTGACGGTTCGGTTCTCACTTACTTTCAAATATGAAAATACGTTTGTTTGCAATAAACGTTCGCTCAAACAATTTTCTAATCATATATATAAGTATTAATGAGTCCCAAATATAGCTCGGATGGATTGAAGTTTTTGTGATGATTGTGAATTGCCTTCAACCTAAAAGATGAAAAATACTTACGGATGCACTTGTCAAACTCGGCTCCCGGTATATCCGTGATAGCTCGGTTACCTTCTGCACAGTTTGCGTCAACATCAACATCCTGATTTTCTAACAACCATTTCCGGAATTCCTCCACAGCACATCCACAGTCAAATGGATTGTCATCCAAGTCCCTACATTAAAACGGTATTTTTTTAATTTTAAAATGTGTTACACACGTTAAGGTGAGAGGAACGTAAATCAACGCCCCTGGTGGTGAACGTTATAGATTTGCTTTGGAATGAACGCAAAATAATTTTAAATTTCACTTTAAATCGTCGTTATTTCAAAATGATTCCAACAAATTTTCCGTAAAACTTATATGATGTTACCAAAGAGATTTCCGATTTATTGATGTAATTTTTTCATATGGTCACCGAGTTCGTTTTCGTGGTATATATCACTAAATATGGGATCATCATTCCAATCACGCCTAAAATCGTAACTTTTATCGACGACGTCGTTATTTTGACGGCGCATTTTATTTTGGTGAGCCAAGCATATATTCATCTTTTTATACCGGCGAAATGAATTCGGTGACCCCATATAAAATTTACATCATTTAAAAAGAAATTTAATTGTTTTAAACATTTCATTTTTGTAGAAAAATTGTTTTGAAAATAGCGCAATTTAAAGAAGATTGTTGTTCTATTTTTCTGTACGTTTTACACGGATTCTATATGAATTCAACAAAGCTTGTTGATTTTTTAATCAGTTATATCTTAGACATTAGAAAGTTAAAACCGATTTTCTTTCACTCCCTCAGTATCCAGCTCTATTATCATGCACTTGCATGTAATATTTTATCGAAATCCGGAAACATTACTATTTACGTACCTATTACCTTAATTAAGCAAAGAATGCCACCGATTAGTGCCTTACTATTAGTCAAAAGAATTATCTACGACACAGATGTATGGTAAAGTAGAATCTTGGAGTTACTAGATGACTTGAGATTTTTTTTCTTTGCAATATATTTTATTAAATTTTAGATAGCAGATAGAGAAACGGGACATGAAAACTGTTTAACCCTTACATTGGCTTTTGACACTGCCTATACCAAATCCCCCCGTTCCTATTGTAGTTTATGTTTGTCTTGTCTTTCATTTGTGTTTGTTCTAGAAATCTGGTGGATGTTGCCAGTGATTGAAACTTTCGGTGATTGTGAATGTTTCCATTTTTTCTTCATTTATCTAACTTAAAGCGTAAATTTTGAAAATTAAAATATTAAGTATACTAATACTGTTGAATACGTAGACTTACAAATATTTCAGTTTGTCCATGGCTGTAAACAAACCATCTGGTATCTCTGTTATAGAGTTGCCACTTAGATCTCTGAAGTAAATTTATGAGTGTAGTAAGCTTGATAAATCAAGAATACCATAAAAAACAAATATACAAAAAACAAAACAAAACAAAAAGAAACAAAAAAAAAACAAAAAAAAAAAACAAAAACAAAAGCAAAAACAAAAACAAAACAAAAAAAAGAGGAAAAAAACAGAAAAGAAAAACATAACAGTAAAGGTAAATTAAAAAAGGTATATAGATAAAAGAAAAATAAAAGTAAAACTACTCCCCCCCATAAAAAAGAAAAAAAAAAGAGAAAAACAGAATAGATATTTTTACATTAACATTTGCAAGTTTGTGTGGAATAGTGAATGAATACATTTACTTCAAATAAAACTAACGATGCAATAGATTTCACCGGAAAATACTCCCGTTTCTAGTAGTGCACATGCGATGACATGATTAAGGCACTGAATCTTTTGATAGACAACATTTTTGTTCGTTTCGGCAACATCGTCTATCAACAGGTCATTGGAATTCCAATGGATACAAACTGTGCACCTCTCATTGCAGATCTTTTTCTGTTCTGTTACGAACGGGACTTTATGAAAAAATTACAGGATGGAACCATACAAAACAGTGATTAACTTATTTCAATTTTCAACGATAACAGCAGGTATATCGACGATATCCTTACTATTGACAATTCCCAGTTTTCACACTATGTCAACCTCATTTAACCACAAGAACTGAAATCTAATAAAGCAAAAAATGATTCTAAATACTGCCCATTTCTCGATCTAACTATTCACTCTAGAAAATTAAAACTAAAATTTATGATAAAAGTGATGGTTTTGATTTCACTATTACTAATTTCCCTTTTCTTGATGGCGACGTTCCTACAGCGCCATCATACGGGGTGTATATATTTCAACTGGTACGATTCGCGCCCGTCTGATTTACTCTTGACAACTTCAATGAACGTAACCTTACTACCACTTCTAAACAATTACAACAAGGTAACATATTGAATAGATTGATAAACACATTTAAGAAGTTTTATAGGAGATATGAACATTTGATATCTAAATAAAATGCGACTAGGAAACAGGTTATTACTAAGTGCATTTCTCGTCCTCGTTTTTACGGAAATGTTGTTCAAAATTTCAAAATAAAAGATTGAAAATAAAAAAAAAACTGTGACCTTACTTTCATTCTTTACATAATAGGGGATATTGACCGTATATTCTTCATGATTCCGTTAAATTGGCAATTTGATCCAATGACCTAAAGATTTTACAATTATACTGGCCTCTCACTGACACTGCCGATGTCTACTGAAATCCCTGATGACTCTTTACCAAACCCTTCGGGAGGTTTTGAATTTGATTATTATTCCGTAGTGCAACAGTGTTTTACCAGCAGACTATGCTCCTTGAGCTAGCCGGCAGTTTCTAAATTACGTTTTGTCTTATTCTTTCCTTTTCAAGATTGTGGTCTTGGAGTTAGTGGTCTACCTATATTGGGTTTTAATTGTATGTTTATTATACTATTGGGAAACAACGGCAGTAGAATACCGAAGGAACAAAGGAGTGAAATTTACAAAAATCGAAGTCCATAAACACGGTCAAACGAGAACACAGAAATCAATGACGTTAGACAGATACAAAGCACAGAAACAGAAATTACAACATTCAAAACGAAGGCACTCACAGTGTGAACTCCAGTAAAACTGAGAGTGACATCAGGTGCTCCGGAAGGGTATGCATGTCCTGCTCTGTTAACGGCACCCGTCACACTGTGAGTGATTCAATCCAGGAAAATGTCAAAGTCGGTAGTCAAATCCGGGAAGACGTGAATCTAGCTGAAAATGTCCATTTTCATTTGGGATACTGACACGTCATATCTTTCAATGATGTTATGGTGACGGCCATAGAATTTCTTGAGGGATGAAATTAACATAGGTTAAACAAATCCCTGACTAAGCAGCTTTTGGGACAGTGTTTTTGCTCTGTTAAAAAATCACAACAAACTACACGCTCGACAGTAACGAATCAACTGTGAAATGTATATTCCATAGGCTGGAGAGGTAGGTATAATGCTGCTAAGAAAGGGAAAGTTCACAATTGGGAAATTAAGATCATCACGCTAGTCATATAGCTTAGATTTCAAACAACGGCAGTAGAATACCGAAGGAACAAGGGAAGCGATGACTACAAAAATCGAAGTCCAAAGACATGGCAGAAACGGAAACAGATAAAAACAAAGACAAAACAAGGACGTGAGACAGCTACGTCCACCTTCGTCAATATACAATAAAAGGTTTAGGTACGAAGCGGAAGTAGGTGTTTTAGTTGTTTCTTTAATTTCAAGCTCATTTGGATATATTTGATGTAAATACTCCTTAAATTTAGGATTATTAAGAGAAAGTACATCGTCTATGTAGCTAAATGGTTTTTGTTTTCTTTGATTGAGCCCTTGTAAAAACTTGGCCTCGTACGAGTAAAGGAAAAGGTCAGCTAAAAGCGGCGCACGGTTTGTTCCCATAGGAATATCTATTGTCTGTTGGAAAACACGACCTCCGAATTCGACAAAAATATTGTCGACTTTTTGTGCAGAAACATTGATTACAAAAACAGGAAAACAGCAAACACCTACAATGGCCAGGAACTACAATCACAAGCCACAATCTACAAGCAAACTGCACCAGAAAAACAATAATGAAAACAAGAGACAAACATAAATAACGATAGGAACTCGGGATAGCCGGACTTGGTACCGGCACTAAGAAAAGCAAGTGGTAGGGTTAAACCGGTTTATGGGTACCCAAACCTCCCCTTTCTCTATCCCGTTTCCCTATAGTATCATAAACATGCGAATAAAACCCAATACAGGTAAACTACTAACTCAATGACCACTATCTTGGAACAGAAAAAGCATAAGACAAAACGTAATTTTGAAAGAAGGGTCAAAGAGTGCTCGCCGCTAAACTGTTGGCTAGCTCAAGGAATCTAGTCTGCTGGTAAAACACTGTCGCACTACGGAAGAAAAATCAAACTCAAAACTCCCCGAAGGTTTGATAAAGAGTCTTCCTGTATTTCAGTAGACATCGGCAGTATCAGTGAGAGGCCAGTATATATGTAAAGTCTTCAGGTCACTGGAATCCAAAGCCAATTTAACTGATTTGTTCACAATATCTCGTCGATATCCACTATTACGTAAAGAATGTAAGTTACGTCCCAGTTTTTCTGGATTATTTAAATCTGCAATTACTGTTTTCAGTTTATTGTGTGGCAGAGTTGTATAAAGTGTAGAAAAGTCAAAAGTTTGAATGCTATGGCAATGAGTAATACTGGTTGAGGATAGCTGTTCAAGGAGATCTTTTGAATTTTTAAGAATCCACATTTGACTCACACCGCTTGTGGAGTAAGCGGGATAGAGAAAAGGGAGGTTTCGGTACCCATAAACCGGGTTAACCTAACCGCTAGCTGTTGCTAGAGTCGGTATCAAGTCCGGCTATCCCGAGTTCCGGTATCAAGCGGGATAGTGTAAGCGGGATAGAGAAACGAGATAGGGGAGGTTTGGATACCATTAAACCAGTTTAACCTTACAACTAGCTAGTGCCGGTATCAAGTCCGGCCATCCCGAGTTCCTATCGTTATCTATGTATGTCTTTAGTCATTTTACTGTTTTTCTTGTGCAGTTCCCTGGTTGATTATGCCATGTCATTGTAATGATCGGCCATTGTAAGTGTTTCCTGTTATCATACTTACATATCTACAAGATTCGGTGAAAAGTCAAACAAACCAGCTGGTAGAAAAGCTATTTTATTGTCCTTCATTCTCCTAGAAATATAAATATCATATACATGTATTGGCGTGTAGTTTAACAGATAGACATATAAATAATTTATCAAGCCCAGTATATTTTACCCTTTGCTATCATACAACCGAAGAGATGTCACACATGACTCTTCTAGAATAATAACTGTCTGTCTGCATCCATTGCCGAAAGACACCGAATCCTCTCTAAAATAATGCAGAGTCCATGTGCCCATCTATAATTAATCCACCAATAACCGCTTTCCACAAAAACAAAAAAAGCAAAAAACAAAAAAACAACCCCCCCCCCAAAAAAAAACAATTAGCGCGTTCGGCCAACTTCTTAGACATTATGCATGGTGTATACAGTGGAACTAGAGTAAGTGTTAACCGAACAATCAATCGAGAATTATCCAAAGACGATCACACAGTGTAAATATAAAGATACAAAAACATCACGTAAGAACCACATAAAAACGAATACAAGGGAAACATACATACAGTAGAACGACGTGGACCCTAGATACGATAACGTAAACCACAGTCCACTATGTTCCCGTGAGGGTTACGACTTGATCCCATTACCCGTAATGGAGCAGCCCCGGTGTGATTCACACCGGGCAAAATAATGGTTTTATTATGAGCTTAACAGACCTTTTATAGTAAAAAATCTCCAAATTAACATTTTCCCTGCTTAATCAATCAAAAATATGCGATATTCTTCCTTATGAAAAGTGGTGCACATGAAATTGAAAACCTGAAGCAAAGGCTTTGAAAAGTAAATCGCCGGGTTGACAGAGACTAATGGATTAAATCATAAAATGCTGCCACGGATTCTGCAAATCAATGTCGGACATAGACCGGAATTCAACATTAACATTATCCGAAAATGTCCGGATTTGGTTTAAATTAATATAAGAAAGATAACAGGAAACACCTACAATGGCCGTAAACTACAATCACATGCCACAATCCACCAGGGAACCGCACGAGAAAAACAATAAAATGACAAAAGACAAACATGGACAACGATAGGAACTCGGGATAGCCGGACTTGGTACCGGCACTAGCAAGATCCTACATCCGATCATATTCTTCAAAATTAATTTCATAATGGCCGAAACTTGGAAAATAACTTTGAAAACGCGCTTCAAAAAAGGAACATTTTGAGCCACTTAAGGAGATTTTTTCACAGAAATATAAGAAACATAAAGCAGTAAAAATGGATTATGTTTATACATCAGTAGGTATTTCGCTTGAAAATTGAAAAAATTTTGCTCCATTACGGGTAATGGGACCAAGTCGTAACCCTGACGGGAACGTAGTGGGTTACATGGACCCAAATTAAAACTATTGGTGAGATCAGGTGCACCGGTAGAGTAAGCATCTCGTGCTTCTTATAAGACACCCGAGAAGTTAAACATGTCAAATCTGGTGAGAAACAACGATATTAAGCTTTTCAAGGAAAAGATCTTTTGTCCACAAGATCGTGATGTCGGCCGTTAAAATTCTGCAGTGATGACTTCCAGTATTGATAACATACCCTTGTTTAAGTAGCCTATTAAGGAAGGCATGAGATCGAACATAGGCCCTTGATTAGTAATGAGTTGGGGGACATAAACTCGATATACTGTTGAAATGTTGTTGCAAATAAAGAGGGAAATTGACTATTGGAAAAGTGCAGTTATCGCATTGGTCATGCAGCTTTCAATTTATCAAGGAAGGTCAAGGAATGAAGCTGATATGGAAATGTCTTCAGTATCCTTAATTTCGAGTTTTGTTAGATAGATCAGATGAAGAAAATCTCGAGGATAGTTGTTGAGTGAAAAATATCATTTATATAACGGAAGATAAAATCAAAGAAATTGGCTATTTTTATATTTATTTTAAGAATCCTTCGATGTTATCAGCCACACGAGAACGGAGAAAAAAGATCCATTCATAGGTGCAGTTTGCACCTTTTGGAATTCCGATAGTCTGTTAAAAAAAACAAATCATCCAAGCAGTTTTCGTTTAATGCAATTCAATTTCGGGTGTCTTCTTCGAGGTCTCAATAACCTTACTGATCTATCGGCCTTGTTAGTTAGTCTACTTACAGGTACGTAAGCTGTGTCGGTATTATAGTTACAGGTAAGTCAGTCTTGTGAGGTAGTCTTCTTACAGGTAAGTCAGTTTTGTGAGGTAGTCTATTTACAGGTAAGTAAGCTATGTCAGGTATTACACTTGCAGGTAAGCCAACCTTGTGAGGTAGTCTACTTACAGGTAAGAAGTTGTGTCAGGTATTATACTTACAGGTAAGTCAGCCTTGTGAGGTAGTCTTCTTACATGTATGTCAGCCTTGTGAGGAAGTCTACATACTGGTAAGTCAGCTGTGTCAGGTATTATACTTACAGGTTAGTCAGCCTTGTGAGGTTGTCTTCTTACAGGTAAGTCAGCCTTGTGAGGTAGTCTACTTACAGGTAAGAAAGCTGTGTCAGGTATTAAACTTGGAGGTAGGTCAATCTTGTGAGGTAGTCTACTCACAGGTTAGTCAGCCTTGTGAGACAGTCTTTTTACAGGTAAGTCAGCCTTGTGAGGTAGTCTACTTACAGGTAAGTAAGCTGTGTCAGGTATTATACTTACAGGTAAGTCAGCCTTTTAGGTAGTCTACTGCAGGTAAGTAAGCTGTGTCATGTATTATACTTACAGGTAAGCCAGTCTTTTTAGGTAGTCTACTTACAGATAAGTAAGCTGTGTCAGGTTGTGAAAGTATGTTGGTGGTATTTCTCTCACTCCATTTTTATCCATCCTCCTGAAGGAAAATATAACAAAATTTTTTCTTCAGTTATTTTTTTTTACTTTGTCTTTTAATGAAGTGTGGAGTTGGTAAAACAAACGTGGTAGAGATGTATGCTCTTTATTTTTTTAGATATGGTGTACTTGTACATGAGATAATATATCATATGTACACTTTGTTCAATTACTATTATCTAAATTTATGCAAATTCTAAAACCGTAGGATTAACTCCTTCCATCGTAGTTTTGTCCTTAGCTACATTTGATATTACTGATTAATCGGATTTCGTTTGTTTTTATGAATTTTAAACATTTTTTTTTGAAATTATGGGTTTCCTTTGTTTGGGTTCTAGTGCTGCTGATGAGGAATTAATTTCCGAAATGGCCATACAGCTCATTAAAATTATTGCAGTTGGAGTTGACATATGTGTAATGGTCTCATGTTCATTTACTGCATACCCTTTCGTATAATATTAGTGAGTTAAAAATATTTATTACAAGAGATATTGAAATTTCGATTTTCAATATGCGAGCTTTAAGAAGCATAACGATGTTAATATGGAAATATCACTATCGAGACTGGCAAAATATGTTTAAGTCACGACATAACTGCACGAGAATATTTTTTTCTCCCATGAATTTTGTATAATCAAGTAAATCTAGAATGGCCAGATATCTCTTTAATAAATCTAATCAAAGCGTGATGGTTAGAGCGTCGAGTGCATATTTGATTAACCAATGAGAATGGGAGAAGGAGTAGTACTGGACATTTAGCCGTGTGGCGGCGGTCCTTGAGTACACCATCTATGACAATAGTTAAATAATTAAGGATTTATACCCAAATACTAATTTTTGATACATCATAACAAATGACATAAGAAGTAATTATATGTATCTCATTATTATATGTACACTCCATAGATTGAAATCAAGAAATTGTTTGAAGGAACCACGACTGCAGCTTAAAAAAGTTATATTTGTCAAAAGTGTATGATTTCATAAATTCTATCTTTTTTTTTCATCCACAATGGTCCTTTCAAAACGAAAAGCTTGTGATCTACATAGCCATGTGAACTTGCATACTTACAAATCATTTGTTGTTTCTGGCATTACCGGAGGCATATCTTTTAAATCCTTCTTAGCACAATCAACTATGAGACCATCCCCATTACCTTTTGTGCATTCACATCTGGTGTCAAAAGAACATGGTTCTGCGCGAGTTTTCCAGAGTACGGTAAGAAGAATCAACCATGAAGTTAAACGTACACAAGATGCAGTATTCAACATCATTTTCTCTAAATACAACTATAAAATAAGAATTCATATTTAGTACTAACATTTGGTATATTTTGCATGCATAATAATTATTACTACAGAACTGTATTTATAATTACTAATGCTAGCTTATTGAATTAACTTATGATGCCATACATATTTTTTTTTTGCTGGAAGCAACATGACGATACTTTTGATGCAAAGCAAACAAACAAACAAAAATTAATAAAAATGAGAAAATATAAAGATAATAATAAACAAAATAAGATAAAATAAAATTAAAGTAAATAAAAGCCAAGGGCAAACAAAATGGAACGCTAAGAACTGATATCATTTAGTCAACTTAGTTATGTGTCAGTCTGGTAATATTTCTGGTCAGTCCAAGTATGGATTGCTATTTACGTACCTGTTACCTTAAAAATGATTTAAAATCCACTTTTTTGAAGAAATGTTCGTGACGTTTCAATTAACAATGAAATATTTAGATCACCAAATTTACATGTGGATCACCTAATTAGCTATTGGCGACTGTTATATTATTGTTTATGGTTCGATTATTTGTTCATCTTACATATATTTTTATTCGATTTCCAATATTTTGATTTTATCTGCACTGAGGAGACATAAGTTGTTGAAATGCGCATATGCAGAACAGCAACTTCGGTATTATGTTATTTATTACTACTTGGCCGATGCCTCTGCTGGTGGAGTTTTAGTCCCCGAGGGTATTCACCAACCCAGTAGCCAGTACTTTGGTGCTGGCCCGAAAACCGATTTTATCTGGAAATTTGCAATATCTAAATTAACAAAATTTTTGTTCAAAAGTAAGGAGTATCTCTTGCATAGCTCTGTCCTTAGCTGATTTGGGTTTTTCTTTTTAGATCTTATTGTTAATTTGTTCTCTATCAGTCTTTACACATATTTCGGTATATGGATTTCCAATATTTTTATTTTATCTGCACTGATGAGACATAAGTTGTCGAAATACGCATATGCAGAATCCAAATTATAGCAACTTCGGTATTATGTTATTTGGTACTACAGGTTCATCTTTTAATATGGACATATAACTGCGATTACACACCCTACTTCATTGGAAACCAATCTATTAAATTACAAAATATTATATATTATTTTGTAATGTAAAAGTCAATAAATGCTTGACAGATATTAAATTTTTCATGAGCTAAATTCGATTTTAAATTCCAAACTCATAATTTATATGTAAAAATGCAAATGGCTACATTGCCAACGGCTTAATGTCATGTATTTTGTTCTTTCACCAACGCCCACTATTTAGAATCTTCCATTTAAAATGTATAATTTGTTATTTTTAATCAAAACCATTTCTTTTTTCCATCTTACATCAATGCCTATAAATCTTTCACAATTTTCTTTTTTTATCTCAGCCTAACATCGATCAGTTTCTTTTTTCCATCTTACATCCATCCGTTTCTATCCTGCACCCAAGTCCACATTGCCTTTCTTTTATGATGATTTTTAGTATATAGGGTATCGGTTATATCCAGGTTGGTGCCCGTATGGTATAAGTGTAGTTCTTTTATTCAACTAGCATAACAACCCATTTACGTATAAATGTATTATATTAAATTTAAAGCGTTTTGTTTTCGTTCAATCTAGTACGCCATTGGGCTTAATGTCGTATATCACCGGTGTAGTTCGTTTTTCAGTTAGACAATGTCGATCCATCTCTTTCCACTCTTTGTGTCCTCGTTTATTTCTTGTGCCATACGAATGTGATGTTTTTGTTTCTTATTGTTTCCAATATTTATATTGCCTTGAGATAATCGGACTGACGGTTTGGTTCCCAGTTACTTATCTAAATAAAAATAATAGTCCGTCAGGCACCCTTCAACACCTGTAAAGTCGTTTGATGGTGTATGTCTGATAATTGTGTGAATTTACTTTTTTATCTTTCATAGTAATATTGAAATCGTATAAGGTTAGTGCATAGAGCTATTTTCCTGAAGCATGTAGGAGAAAAGTTAAGTAGCTTGCTTGTTGTGCTTGTTTAGGCCTTGACGGTTTCCATACCACAGACGTGTTGAGACGGAGCCTTTATTTGTTGACAGTATTCTAAGATTTGATTAGATCGTTTATTTATTACTTATTTAATCATCTCCAATTTCTATAAAAATAACAAAACAAAACAAAACAAATAAAATCATCGTCATTCTTTTATCTGGAAACGGCAATCCAGAAAGTTTAAATGCATGAGCAAGCAAAGGAAAGAAGTTTACCAAAATTATGTTCAACAATGTGAAGGAAAACTAGTCTACGCCTACCTTTTGTATTTTTTAATGATTTTTTATGGCTATAGATAGGTTGATAATGTACAGGTTAGTCTAAACTCCAACTACATTCACCATAAAATATATAGAATGGTTAGATCCTTTGTTAACGGATTTTTTTCTCGTTTGTAGGTAAATGTTGGTCCTATAATGGTGTATTTCTGGTGTGGCTAAACAAACAACCACTCTTTAAAACTACCGTTTGGTCGTTTGATATTGGTGTATTTCAAGTATCAAGTCCGGCCTTCCACCAATTCTTGTTGAAATTTTGTAATGCTAGCTTTTAATATACAGATAAAGCCCTCCGTATATCGACCTGCTGTATCTTGCATTGCTGTATCTTGTATACTATGAAGGAAACCGATTTCAGACACGCCATTCTCTTTGATTACGGAGAGAAATGAATTAAATCCACATTATTCATTTTTAGCTCATCTGGCTGTGCCAGAGTGAGCTTTTTCGATCACTTGGCGCCCGTCTTCCGGCTTGCGAGTCCGTAGTCCGTCCGTTCGTTTGCTCACTTTCAAAAATCTACCCCTATGAAACCACGAGGCTAAATGAAACAAACATCAAGTGAATCATCACTAGGTTTTTTAGTTTCAATTTTGTTATTTATTATGTCCTAGGTTTAACAACATAGCAACTGTTACTAAAAATAGAACATAGGAATATATTGCAGTTTTCGGCATACCGTATAACTCGAAAACTGTTACCTGAGGTAAAAATGATCAGCATTACAAGATCTAACCACCTTCAAATTTTAAAGAAAATCTGATGACCTATCTTTCAGTTATTGCCCTTTCCACTAAAATTTCAAAATTTTCACTTTTTTATTGGAAACTATATATATAGAGGTAAAGTTAAAATGCAAAAATGTTCAGCATGTGACATGGATATTTTGAAGAAAAATTAAGTACACATGTGCTCCTTCATTGGATCAAGTTTCCGACCTCTTCAAAGATGGTCGCCAGCAGGGAGCTAATTTTACCACTTGATCCTACGGCAAAGCATTTTCTTAGATCTCTCGCTCAAACGTAGGAAACTTAGAAGCAACCTTGGTCACAAAAGTCGTTTCGTAAATGGTGAATAAAAGGATAAGGAGTAAATCGTCAAGTCCGCACATTCAAGATGGCTGCAAATCCTGAACATAGTTTAACAGGACTCTGTGGAAAATCATTCAAAGACAACAGGCCACATGGCCATCTAGGCTACATAAAAATATAGGTTTCGGTAACCGTGTCATTCCTTCTCTGCCAACCGGGAACTTAGTTCAATATTGTACCCTTTGGGAAAACACATTTAAAAATCCTCTCCTCTGAAGCTATTAGGCCAATTAGAACAAAATTTGTCACAATAGTCCTTAGTCCTAAGTTGGTCCTACTTGAAAAATGTTTTGGCAAGTCTGCATCACATCCATAAATGGCTGCCAATGGGAGCATATTTTGACATTAGACACTATGGAAAATCATTCATTAATTTTCTGTCCTGAAACAACAAAGCCAATTGGATCATAGTTTAGCATTTGACCTTATGGTAAAACCTATTCAAAGATCTTCTCCTCTGAAACTATTGATCAATTGAAATCATACTTTGTAACAATTGGCCTTCGGTGGTGCCATTCAAAGTTTGTGATTTTAATGTTTGTTCCACAGTTGGCATAGTTGAATATATTTGAAATTTGAAACATATTCCATTAAGGTCTATTAACATACTTGAAATTTAGGTCCTTTATTATTTAGGTTATCTAAATAGTCATTTTTTCCATGGCTAAGTTGAGCGATACAGGCTCTTGAGAGCCTCTTGTTAGACTATATATTTTCAATTTAATGAAGCTGTTTTATTTATTTCAGGATAAAAACAATATATAATTAGAGTCTTTAGACACCAAATGTATTTGTACTCGGCACGAAAAATACTGAAATGCTCGCCAAAGGTTAGCACGTCTAAGCCTTGTACTAATACAGTTGATATCTAGAAATTTTAACTATATATTGTCTGGAGTAATTTACACTTTCTTATTTTTTTTTTTGAACTCTTATACTGGTAAAACAATTACAGTCATTCTACAAAGTACATTTCATATGCCTTATATATATGTTAGCGGCAATAGGTGAAATTAGGCAATAAGCTTAAATTCTAGGCATTAAATTAATGCCTAGTCATTAGACCTAAAGCCTACAATGAGTTTGGCATTAGGCTTAATACCTCGGATTTAGGTTTAATGCCTATTTTTTGTTCGTAAAAATTATTCTTATTGCCTGACCAAATTATTCTTATTACCTGACCAAATTATTCATATGTCATGAAGAGTTATTATTACTGTAACAGCGAAATGGTACAAACAACTGACAGGGATGATGTGAAAAACAAAGAAAGTTGTTTTTATTTTCTTTTTTAAATTTAATTTTGTTTCCCATACAATAAATGTTTACTTGGAGTTATAAAAGAGGTAATTTATTGAAGTCCCTTATTTGCTTCCAACATTACAGATGATAGTTTAAATTTACTCTAGGCATGAAATAGGCCAACTTTGTCAATCAGAGTATTAATATACAAACAAATATACATATAGAGTAATGGAAGTTTGTTTCTGATACAGAACATGTTGTCGGTAATAACGGGCGACAATATTTGAAGCATCAGGAACAAAACTTTTATTCTTTTTATAGGTAATCTATTAAATCATTTGATAAAGCATATTTTGAAAAATGAAAATCAATTTTACAGAAATCGGAAAATCGACAATTGATTAGTAAAAGAATTGGAACATTCCAAACGGTTTTAGATATGTTGATTTCTTTGTTAACATTGAGTCACTGCTTGACAAAGTAGAAATGGCCCAACCAACCTTTTATCAAAATTTGTAAGTTTTCGGGCAGTAGCAAAATACTGCAAATATTTGCCTAACATGACCAAAGAAAACATATTTAATTTAAAGATAAATCTGCAAACACCGATAGAATCGTAGAAATTCCTGTACTAATTAATAATAGATTTCGCGGATTTCTTGTAGATTGATTTTCATTTTCAAAATTTGTTCTATCAAACGATTTACTTAATTACCGATAAAGATATTAGAAGTTTTACTTCCGATACCTCAAATATTGTCTTATACAATGGACTCGCCTACATGTGGGCTCGTCTATTATTGTTGCCGATATTTTTTGTATCAAAAACAAAACTTCCATTATTCTAAACACTAGCAGATATGTTTTGATCTTGTTTAATCTTGTTTGACCATTTTGATCTTATCACGATCTTGACAAGCTTAACACAATTTCGTTTAGAAAGTGTAACATTTTAAGTTGGTTTTCAAGATAATTGATTTCAAGGACAATCAAGACGTGTTAAGATAGTTTAAAATTAAACAAGATACCCTTGTGAATTGTGTTCAGGAAAGATCTGGACATACCAAACACATCTTGATCGCACTGGAACGCAGTTATCTTGTTTGATCTTGATAAAGTAAACAGGTCTAAATCGGCCTTGACAGCAATTATCTAAAAATACGACTGATTATCTTAAACAGTCTTAACAAAATTGTGTTAAGCTTATTAAGATCTCGATAAGATCAAAATAGCCTAACATGATCATCACATATCTGCTAGTGATAAATACATGTGTCTTGACTCAATATCCTCTCACTCTCAATTCCTTTCTCACATTTAAAACCTAACAGTTAAACATGTTCCTATATTTTTCAGCAAGTGTGTATCAAGTGTAAGAATATTTTATTATCCTAAGAAACAGACCATAGGATACGATACAAGTTTACCAAACTTACTAAGCCATCCTGTAATATTCTTACAAAAACATAAAACCCAAAGATTGGATATACATACTGTTTACTTTTATATTAAGTGATTATTGAAACAAAACTTCACTTTCCACGAAGAAAACAAAAACTTTTTTCACTACTTAAGGTGGTTCGGGGGACTGAGCGAAAACCATCAGAATTTTTCAATAGTTTGCATAATTAAACTTAAAAAATTGAACTGCCAAAAATAAAATAAAAATTGGGGGTCACGGACCATATAGGCTCACAATCTTGCACCAAAAATAAGGAATATATTTAGTTGAAATGTTAAGGAAAATTATCATTTAAAAAAAAAATTATTCAAGTTACATCCATGAGAATTTTGATTAATTTTAAATATTGATAGCCCCTGTATTGAACTTTCTGAAAACAAAAAGAAAAATGGGGGTCACGGACCTTATTATGTAATTATTTCACAAAATCAAAATGTTCATAGTGATTTCTTTGTAAAATATTTTTTGAAATTACCTCCCTTGTTTGAACTTTCATTTCAAACAATTTTACAGTATAAATACTATTCTGAATTTTTCGTCTAAAATGATTGCTAGACTTTTAGAAATGGGCCCATTATTTGAGTTTTAAGCAAAATATTTTAGAAATTGTCAAAATTTTAAAAAGTTTGTATATTTCTGTAGTGAAAAATACCTATCAAAGCATGACACATAAAAACAAAATGGCGGAATACCACCGATCCACCTGAAAAGAGATTTAATGTTGCTGCAAGCTAAAGTAAACCTATTATCTTGAAAAACTCCCGTGGACAAATTTAGACGTCTTGCCTTCCATAACTGATCCTACTTTCCTCACAATGTCAATTTGACTATCATTGCATTTGTATAGTTTGGCGGTCTGTGATTTTTGGGTAAAATATTTTTCTTTAATTAAAATATGTTTGTATTTGTGTCAAAAATATGCCAATCTTTCTCAATAGTAATAGAATAGAGTTCATTTCTTTGCACACACAAAAACGTATATGTACAAAGTTAAAATAAGTGTTGATTATCATGAATATAACAGTTACCATTCAGTTTGTTAAATAAAAAAAAAGAGATGTACAAATATCTGATAAGTTTTTACTGAGGTAAAATGATAAAAATGGACAGAGCTTTTCAGATACGACTCACTGGCTACACCCCTGGTGAAACTGTTCACCGTGCAATCAGGGTAGCGACTAACTGTGCGCAGGGTAGTGCAAAACAAACCGAAAATAGGCATGCAGACGAAAAGTAACTTGATTAATTTTTCATTTTATAAGGATATTATGCTTTAATTCGATTATTAATATGAGATTCTTAGGTGCCAATTCATATTAAGTGTCAATTTCAGGTTGTTTTGATTGCATAAAACCGTATAATTAGCAAAAGTTTTACTGTACGCATTTTCGCCAGGGTAGAACTAGGCGTACAGTAGGTAGCGACTAACTGAAAGTCGAACTGTACGCAAGGTAGGATTTTAACTCTACGCAGGGTAGGACTATGTTTACAAACGAATTAGCGTATTATTTCTCACAAAGAGTATCTATTCATCCTGAATCGAACCTAAGTGTTGATATGTAATTGCTATGAGCTGTTTTGTTTTCTTGAACTTATGTCAGAATCAATTGAATAATGAAAGTCTGTATACGTAGATAAAGGACAAAACACCAAAACGACAGTCATCTCGTTATTACTATATTTAATTTAATGCTTTATTTATTTAACGAGGATTATTTCCATATGATCTTTTCTAGATACAAATATGTGACAGTGGGCACTTTAATTGGAGACGGCACAAAAAGAGAAACGTAGCCGATATTCCAATAATTGAGTATAAATATGTGTATGACATTGGAACTGTATTTTCATTTCAATGCCAATTGCCAAAACATCATATTTTGAATATATATCTATGTACAGTCACATTAACTCCTTAACTCGCAGATATTTCGTTTGTTAAAATCAATGCTGCCAACCGAATCGATTTTCTTCTTATTATGCATTATGAATTTCATGGCAGTTGTCAGCTACGTATGTCTGCAAGTACTACCCTGACGGCTAGGATCTTTCCACAGTATAATTGACCACCTTTCCATAGAAAATATATCCCCTTTTCTTTTTTCAGTATTTTTAAATGATTTAGAACATTTTTTCAGACAGTAAGATGGAGATTCAGTTAATACTATAGAAGAAAAATTAGAAAATGAGCTGCATATTTTGATTATAAACTTTTCGTTATTTTATACGTAGACGATACTGTAATCACATCAAAATCGAAAGAAGGTATCTAACAAGCTTTAAATATTTTTTACTCTTATTGTAAAATTTAGAAATTACAAGTCAATATTGCAAAGACAAAAGTTATGATTTTTAGAAAACGGAAAACACAGCAAGATTATCATTTTACTCTGGATGGTCAACCCCTTGAAATAGTTGATACTTACTCATATCTTGGAGTAATATTCAAATATAATGGTACTTTTATCGAAACAAGAAAAAAAACTTGTAGAAATAACTAAATACCGAGGTTATTGTGTAGAACAAGCTAATAAAGCTCTTTTTTGTTTTTACAAACTAGTACGTTCCTGTCGACTTACAACTAAAAATGTTTGATTCTAAGATTGAACCTATCCTTCTGTATGGATCAGAAGTATGGAAATTCGAAAATGTAAAAATTATTGAACAAATTCAATTGAAATTTTGTAAACGTGTATTAAAAGTAAGAAACACTACTCCAAATTTTATGATATATGGGGAACTTGGAAGATTTCCACTAGAAATTCGCGTGAAGTTGCGTATGATTATTTTTTGGAGTAAATTGATTTTAAATGAAAATAAGCTAAGTAGTATATTATATAGATTCATGTTTCTTTCAAAAACTAAACATAAATATAATTTTAAATGGTTAAATCATATAGAGTCTGTCTTCAATTCACTTGGCATGGGATACATTTTTATCAACCATTTTCCAATTACTAACAAGGATGAAATTACTCAAATTTTAAAAGACCAGTTTGTTCAAACGTGGTGCAGCGAAATATTTTCATCATCTCGAGGTCAGTTTTATTGCGTTTTCAAAAAAGATTTTGGCATTGAAAATTATTTACTAAGACTCTCGGAACAATTCAGAATTTGGATAACTTAATTTAGAACAAGTAATCTCCATTTACCAATTGAAACTGGGCGCTGGTACAATAGTCCTCGAGAAGATCTCATTTGTCGTTTGTGCAACGAAAATATTGGAGACGAATATCACTTCTGGTTAATTTGTAAAAACGAAAATATCATTTCCTTAAAGAAACAAATATTTACCAAATTACTAAACAGTTCATCCTAATCGCAGAAAATTTGAAGGTCTTCTCTCACTTTGAAATACACAACTATATAAAAAATTATCACTGTTCATTCGACAAACAGCTGTATTTCTATGATTATGTGTAATTGCCTGAAATTTATATACTTTATATTTGTATTTAATTACCTTTTTTGTTGTATTTATTATGCTTATCCTGTTCTGTCTATCATGCTTTTGAATGTATATATAACTTAATATTGACCTCTTGTTACACATGTATGTATGTGTCTGAGTGTTTTAAATAAATCTTGAAATCTTGAATCCAATGCCCATAGTAGATCATAGTAATGCTGAATTAAATTCAAGAAAAAAATCGACTTTAATTGAACATTATACAAATTAATCGAAAGTTTTAATATGAAATACTTTAAAAACAGACGGTTCGTCGAATAAGAAAATACTAAAATACTATATTATACTATATTTTTATTTAATAAAAAGATACTATTTTTTTTGCTTGCAGCCCGGGGATTATAGAATAATTTATAATTAATTAATTAATACTTATTAATTACTAGTGAATAATCAATTGAATAATTAAATTTTGAAAATAAAATTATAGATTATGATGTTATGATATTGTTTAAAATTACGTGTTGTCTAAGATAAACATTTAGATTCAACTATACTTACCGATATTGTTGTAGATGTGTTCTAGTAAATCGAGATGACCGATGATTAACAAAATACGGAAGGTGTTCGTGCACAATTTATGTAATCTTTATATACGCCGGTTGACGTATTTAGAATAAATTATGTTCAGTATTTGGATATACCAATTTCTGTTGACAAGTCTGTTGGAGGAAAAAGAAACAAAAGCAGTAGATTACCGAAGGAACAAGCGAAGACATGATAAAAAAAGTCATGGCAAAAACGGCGACAGAGAAAAAAACAGACAAAACAAGGACGTGAGACAGCCACAAGGCACAAAATAAAAAGACGACATTAAGAACTATAAAGCACTCATAGTGTGAACTCCGATGAAAACCGGGAGTAACATCGGGGTAAGCTTGTTATTCCCTGCTAACTACACCCGTCACACTGAGGCAGTTCAATCAACAACTGTTGTATTGGTCTATACGAGGGAAATCCGGATCAGAATAAGGAGTGACCAATGAAATCCATCGAAAGATCAGTCTGTGACATCACACTTTAACTATAGTTCGACAAGAGTCGAGTTGACTATTATTCTTGTTTGACAAGACATGCGCAGTTAACCATAACATTGCGTAATCTCCCGGTACAATAGTGAGTTCGATCTTGCTATTGTTGAACAATAGTTACCATTGTTATGGATCGAACTGCCTCAGTATCAGTGAGTGAATCCAGGGTTGAGTCAAAACCAGTTATGTCAAATACGCGAAGACGTGATATCTAGCTAAAAATTTCCGTTGTCATTTGGGACACTTACACGTCATATCTGTCAATGATGACATGATGACGACCATAACATTTCTGAGGGGATGAAAGTAACAAAGGCTGAACAAATCGCCGACTTAGCAGCTTTTTGGGCAGTATTTTTGCTCTATTCAAAAGTCACTACATAAACAACATGCTCAACAGTAACAAATCAACTTTGAAATGTAAATTCCATAGGCTGGAGAGGTACATATATGTAGGTATATTGCTGCTCAGAAAGGGAAAGTTAACAATTTGGAAGTTACAATCATCCGAGACGTTTGTCATGAAGATAAGCTTTTAAACGTCAATTTTCGTCAAAAGATCTAAGTACGAAGCTGAGGTAGGTGCATCAGAAGTCTCTTTAATTCCAAGCTCACTTGAATAGATCTGGACAGGTGTAAATATTGCGTGAATTCTGGATTATTAAGAGAAAGTAAAACGTCTATGTAGCGGAAGCTGAAATTAAAATACTGGGCTAAATGTGTTTTTTCTGTGTTAGCCCTTGTAAAAACTTGGCCTCATACGAGATAAAAGATATCAGCTAAAAGTGGAGCGCAGTTAGTTCCCACGGTAATCCCGATTGTCTGTTGAAAAACGTGGCCCCATCAAATATATATAATATTGAGTAAAAAAACAACAAATTCATCTATTTATAGTTTCTGTGATTTGGACAGTATGTCAATGATTAAATCATTATAAATTAGTCCTACCATGCGTACTGCTTAGTCGATACCAACTGTACGCTTAGTCCTCCCCTGACTTTTGGTGTACAGTAACTATTTTGGTTGTTGTGACTTTATTAAAAATATATACGCTTACATATTTGAGACAAATAAAGGTTATTAGTGTAGTTTTCCTTTACAGTTGCTCATACACATATAAATATGATACAAATTCCATATAATAATGAAGTTATTTTTCGTCTGCATGCCTATTTTTAGTTTGTTTTGCACTACCCTGCGTACAGTTAGTCGCTTCCCTGATTGCAAGGTGTACAGTTTCACCGGGGGTGGACTAATTTACACTCGATTTTTAATGGGTTAAGTTCAGTATTGTTCCTGCGGCATGAGGACGAGGTATAATTTTTCGAATTTCTTAAATGTGCAACATCTGATCCATTGTCTTGTAGAGGACTTACAAAAGCTACCAGTACATATGCTATATTGAAGCATTTTAAACGAAAGATTAGTAGTTTCTTCGACGTAAATGATAAATTACATGATGTGCAAAAATGTGTTTAGAAAGACATACAAGGGTTATAAATTACTCTTGTACGCAAACTATTTAAAGAGAAAATAGAAAGTAAATACTGTCAACTTTTTCTAATGTCTCTTTTCTTGACGGCGACGTTACTCTACCACCATCCTACAGGATTTACATATCTCAACTGGTACGAATCGCACGCCTTTGTTCTTCCCTTGACGATTTTATTGAACGGTATCTTACTATCACATGCAAACACTTTTACAACAAAGTTACAGATTTCATAAATTATTGGGTTTTATTCGTATATTTATTATACTTTAGGAAAACGGGATAGATAAAGGGGAGGTTTAGACACCCATAGACCGGTTTAACCTTATCGCTAGTTATTGCCAGTGTCGGTACCAAGTCAGGCTGTCCCGAGTTCCTATCGTCATTAATGTGGGTTTTTTTTCTAGTGAAGTTCCCATTTGGATTGTTATTGTAATTTTCGGCCATTTTAAGTGGTTACTGTTATCTACAATTTGTAATCCTTATAATCAACATTTAATGTAAAAGTGTCTGTTTGTGCTATATATATATATATAGAATATGTTTTTTGAATTTCAAAGAGCTGGGTAGAAAAGTATAGGAGAACGTAATTTCACAGTTCTGGTATATTCTTTCTGGTTTACTCCCCCATGCATAGCTCTATCCTTAGCTGAATTTTGGCTTTTCTATTGAGTTCATTTTGTTGTTTTTTTTCTATAAGCCGTTTTTTTTTCTATCAGCCGTTACATGTTTATTGAAATTGAAATATTTGAATATCTAAATTTTACCAAATTTTGTTAAAAACTAAGGAATATCTCCCCATGCACAGCTCTGTCCTTAGCTGCATTGTGGCTTTTCTCCTTCGATCATTTTTGTTTTTGTTCCCTATCAGCCTTTACACGTTTTTTTGGTTAATGGACTTCCAAATGTTTTGGTTTGATCTGCACTAATGAGACATATATTGTCGAAATGCGCATATGGAGAAAATAAATTAACAGTTACTTCGGTATTTTGTTATTTGAAAATGACGAAGTTCCACAATCTGGAAAAATAGGGGAACAATAGTAATCAATTGAAATATGTCTAGTGCACATGTTAATTGTTTCAAGGATCTAGGTCGAAAACTGTTGTAGCAGTTGATTTCACAAAATAGGCGTCCTTTTGAAAATGTCAATAAAAAATGACGAATTAAAAGTACGGAAAAATAGAAAAAAAATCCAAAAAAATTCCAAAAAGTCAGGTGCATATTTTCAATATATATAGAAATATTATGTAAAAGATCGCGATTGAGCAGTTGATTTCACAAAAGTTAGAAATGTTTAAAAATACCAAGTTCCACTCTTTGCGTATAGCTGATTTGTGCCTGTAAGATCTGTAATGTAGCCATTGTATTTTTTGTGAGATATTTAGAGCACTTCTGACCAATTTATATTTCCTCTATTAAGAATTTATCTCATAGTCCATCTCATGTTTTTTTTAAGTTGTGCTGACTACATTATAAAGAAATTTTGTTCCTTTAACCATTCTTTTGTTGTTCTATACCGAAGGAACAAAGGAGTGGTATTTACAAAAATCGAAGTCCCACGACATGGCCAAAACGATAACAAAGAAAAAAAATGAAATTACGTAGGCTTGTTACGAATGAAAATCTGTACATTTTTGTAATTATATAAAATTGAGAGAACTGTACTTATTTTGCCAAATCTATGTTTAGCAAAGGATTGCAATTTCAATTCCTTCTTGCATAGGTTTTTCTTTTTTTTTCTTGGTCTAACATGTTGAAGAATTGAAGGGTTAAATTAACGCGAGTTTTTTTTAAATATAAAACCCCATCTGAAGTTTTGAAAAAAAGTAATCTTGCGGAATAATGCAATTATTTCAATCATATGAAATAATATCATTTTTATACTAAATATTAAATATACGTTTTGATTAATTTCAAATAGCTTGAATATTTTTTTAGATAAACATTAAAAAGATTTGCGAGATTATAAATGTTCCTTACCTTTAGACAATCTTCATATTGGACTAGTACCTGTTGTAATACGACACAGAACATGTATTGATCAAGTTGAGGTTGCTATAGGATTCTATAATCATTTTGTCTTTTTTTGTAGTGTAAAAGATGGATATGACGTTCTCGTTATAACCATTTGGGCTATGATGATTTTTTTCTTAGATTCATCATTTAAATATTGGACATGGACAATTATTTTGATAAAAACATTCAAGAAAATCCTAAAAGAGCCCAATCCATCTGTTTGAAAAGGGGAACCTAATATATCAAAATCAATTAAGAAATATAAATCTTTTAATACTTAATGAGATCATCAACAATGCATTTGTTATGAAAAGGGAATACAGCATATATTTTTTTCCGAATCAAATATCAACTAAAGTCTTAACAAGTATATGTGTCTAACGGACACAATGCCCCGCCTCTCATATGTTTGGAAAAATGTCAGAAAAGTACGAAGTTGGTTGCATGGATATACTTTTATTATGATTTTTATTTAATGATATATGGTATATGGTATTAAATAAAGTTACAAAATAACAGCATACGACATTTACAGAAAAGAAGCTTACACCTATGGATAAACCTCAAACTTCCCCTCTTTTTCCATGATCAGAGAAGCATGAAGTTGGTTGCATGGGTAAATATTTATAACATTTTTGTTCATTTACATACAAATGCGTATCTATATTAATAACATAGTACCGAAGTTGCTGTTAATTTGGATTCTGCATCTGCGCATTCAGACAACTTATGTCTCTTCAGTGCAGAAAAAGTGTCATTATAATAGCATTTACCTTTCACAGAAAAACTTTAACCTGAGGATAAACCTCAAATTACACCCTTTTGGTAGCATGGATAAATTTTTATTATGATTTTTGTTCAATTGTACACTTATGTGTATTTATTTATAGTTTCATGATGACTGCATACATCGTTTACTGAAAAAAAAAACAAACTTCAACCAAAGGTTAAATCTCATACTACCCTCCCTTTTTTCATTATCACTGAAGCATGAAATTGGTATCATAGATAAATTTTTATTATAATTTTTGTTTAATCAGACACTAACGTGTATTCATATAAAGTTTAATGATAATAGCATGAATCCTTCGCATAAAAACTTCAACCTGTGGGTACTCTTAATACTATCATGCTTTTTCCTGTGATCAGTGGAGCATTAAGTTGGTTGCATGGGTAAAATTGAATTTTGATTTTTGTTTGATTAGATACTTATGTGTATTCATATAAATTTAAATGATAATAGCATACACTCTTCACAGAAAAAAATTAGCTTGTGGGTAAACCTCCTACTATCATACCTTTTCCGTGATAAATGAAGCATGAAGTTAGTTGCATGGGTAAAATTTTATTATGATATTTGTTTAATTAGACGCTTATGTGTATTTGTATAAATTTTCATTAAGATAGCATACATGTACATCCTTCACAAAAAAAACCCATAAACTTGTGGGTAAACCTAACTTCGGACGGACGGACGAACGGGCGCACTGACGGACAGACGAACGAAGGGACGGACGGACAGACCCGACCACAATATCCCCCCTACTATCGTAGGCAGGGCATAAAACTGAGTCTGTATCACTAACGTTTCAAAATCGTCGTATTCCAGCCAGAAGTCACCATGAGGACTTCAACAATAAACTATGTTCATACCTCATAGTTCAAGACAGTCCCTCATGCCGGATTTAGCGGAATTTATTGCTAAATGTCGTGCAGCTTTAAATCCACGTACCATTCTTGTAATGGATGTGGGGTTTTCAAAAACATAAAGTAAACAGGGAAAGTGTCATTATAACTGTTGTCATCCGACAAAAATACTCACAGAAGGCAATCACAATAAGTAAACAACCACAAGGCTCCCATTGAGTCAATTAGGAAAACAACTTGTCATAACATAACATAACAATCAGATGTGGAAACTTTACATTCAGAATAACATTTGAAAATTACAAACAAACAAAAATGAAATGCAAAAATTGTGTGTGTTATATTGTAGTATCCATATGAGATAATCTCTAACAGACACACCATAACTGAAATGTTTAGAGAGCATACATCTCTCGTACGGAGAATCTTTTTACGGACTCCACAGTACAGGAGGGACAAACTCAAGTTTTAAATCATTAATCAAAGTATACGGAGTAAATGCACATGAGACCAAGTCTCTTCAAATACATGATTAAATCATGCAATGGTATTATATACATTAGTAGAATTCTGGTTTACAATCCGGAAATCCGGAAATTGTTCATATTTGTCCGAAATTGTTTTTGTATATTAATAGCTTTTTCTCGTGCACGTTGAGAAATAAAGATGTCAGTTTTTCAGTGAAGGAGTTTTTATATTATCGAGTTCATAAAAAACAGAAACCCAAAGTTCCCTAAAAGGTTACATGGTGGAGAACCTAAATGAATAAGAAGAATTTGACAATGGTTTGATTTTTTCTGAACGGGTAAGAAAAAAGACAATTTTGAAGCAGTCGGTCGTCTGCAGATTCGACCACGTGTTCCACAGATTTTTATTGGAACGGAAATCTTCATCGAAAAATTACCTGAATGAGTTATGACTTAGCTTGACGAATTCCAGTTTTTATTGTATTTTTTTTAATTATTTTTGTAAGTGAGGTCTTCCTCATTACAATAAACCTATGGAGCGGATTTTGTTCTGCGTTTGTTTTTCATTTTAATTTGGGACAGAATGTGAGGTCTTCCTCATAAAATTTATTTTGTATTTAGATTCAGAGGCGTGTTGTTATAGTATACGTGAGATCTTTCTCACTATACATGTGCCGACACGAGAAAAACATTTCGGGTAAACTTGATTTGAAAAACTATGACAGATTCAGGAACCGACTCATCAGATTGTGATTCGGATCAAGCAGATAATTATCTGGACGCTAGTAATCAATTTGATATTTCTGTTCTACCGCAAGCATCCAGTCACTTAAGTTCAACTTTATTTCATAGAACATTTGATTTGAACGACGAAAGTTATTCATTGTCACCCCCTGTCTTGACACCACAGGTAAACGACCAACACATCACACAAAGTCCACCAGCAACACTTCCACAAAATCATCCACAACCAACAAACGCAGTGGTTACACTTCCACAAAGTCAACCACAACCAACAAACGTAGTGGTCAGACAATATATGCCAGTAATGGAAAACCTAGCAGTATGTAGAAAATTTGGGGGTTACCCGCATGAAAATGGTTCCATTTTCTTACATGAGTTTGAATCTTATGCCACTCTTCATAACATACTCCCGACTGATCATAAGAGAATTCTTGCAGCTTTGCATTTACACCTAACAGGTCCTGCTGTCACTTGGTTCAATTCGTTGCCCATTGAACAAAAAGAATCATGGAACGCATTTGTACATATATTTAAAGAAAAATATGTAAATTTGGACTGGCAAAACCCAACTGTTCTAATGGAAAATGAAGTTTTTGAAAATATGAAGCTTTCACCTGGGCAGTCTCTCGAAGACTATCATTGTCAGTTGGTCCAAAAAGCACATTTACTTTCCAAACCTGATCATGAAATTCTTTGTAAATTCATAAAAGGGCTTCCGGATAAATTGGCATTCTTTGTAAGGGCTGGAAACCATAAAGACAGCGCCAGTGCATTGTCATCTGCTAAAATGGGCGAAGCCTGTGGTTATCGCATTCATGATGAAATAGTAGTTGCAGCCGCTACAAAAGGCCACCAAATCCAACAAAATTCTGAAATTGTGGAATAACGTAGTCAAGTACAAAATTTAACTGATATTGTTGAAAAACTTGTTGTTTCTAAAAACTCTAACGTGCAGTCGAAACCAAAGCCAAATAGGCCACAAAATACACAAAATAGAGATGTTCGAAATTCATTTTCATGTCATAAATGTCAAGGGGCTAACCACATGCAGAGACACTGTCTGTGGAACGGACAAGGCGAACCCAATCCCAATATTCAATGTCAACTTTGTAACCAACATGGCCATGCAGCTTGTCAATGTTTAAATTTGGGAAACATACAGGACCCGAGGGCCACCTGGCACGCCCCCTCGGGCGGACGAAAGTGAGTGTCAGAAAACGTAGTGTTTCACCCAGCCGAAATAGACACAATTTACAATCTAACAATATTAATACTTGCGAATTTTCTGATGACACATCAGATTGTGGGGAAAAAGACACTTTTTCAAGCTCAAAATTTTTTGTATTTGCCCGTTCAAATAGACAATTTGAAGCTATCGGCCTTAATTGATACAGGGAGTTCAATTAATGTAATTTCGCACCAACTTTTTGATTCTCTGCCAAATACATGGAAACAATCATTTCAAATTGTACAAGACAAGATAACGTTAGCAAATAATCAATGTATTGAAATAAAAGGGACAACTCGAATTAAAATTAAGGTTCCAAACGGAAAGCATTGGGTTTTTGTATATGTGTTGACACAAACGTCTCATTCGCTTATTCTTGGGACAAACTACTTATTCGATCACAAAATCGTCTTAAATTTTGACAATTTGCAAGTTAATTCTAAAAATCTGAAAGTTAAAAGTACAAAACAAATATCAGTACCACCGAATTCGGAAATAGTACTATTTGGAAAATTGTGTGGCGATCTGTTATACGGAACACAGGGAATTTGTTTAAATAGTGATTATTTAAATAAAATAGGAATATTGGTAGCCAAATCTGTCGTTACTGTTAGTGCAAATAAAACTGTACCCGTTCGATTATTAAATGTAATGAATGAACCTATTATCATTCCAAGAGGAAAATTATTGGCCAAATTTGAAATTCTAGATAGCAATTTTTTAATTTCACCTATGAACAAAGATTCACGAATAAGTGATGGTAATACGGAAGGGAAACTTGTTCAAAACATGCAACTTTCTAATAATTCACAAAATGAAAATATAGACACAAAATTTTTATCGTATTTTCAAATTCCCAGTGAACTTGATTCAGAACAAAAGCGGAAACTACAAACATGTTTACAGTCACATAAAGATCTGTTTGTCACGGACGAAAGTCCCGATTTTGGATATACGGAAGTAGTACAGCACCGTATCAATTTGAAACCAGACTTTAAACCTAAATATCAAAAGCCGTATCGATTATCACCAGACAAGAAAGAAGCATTAAGAGATCATTTGGACGAATTATTACGTCAGAATATTATAGCTCCGGTGCATGAGTCTGAAAGCGTACCAATAACGAGTCCAATTGTGTTAGTCTCAAAACGAAATAAACCCAAGAAAAATTCTGGTGAAAGTAACCTTACACAGTATAGATTTTGTTGCGATTTTCGCTATCTGAACAGCCAAATTAAAGATTTCTGTTATTCTATTCCGGACTTACAAGATTTGACCGAATCCTTCTCCACCAAAACTCCAAACTTTCTAACATCCATAGACTTAAAAGCTGGATTCTTTCAACAACCTATTCACCCTGATAGTCAAAGATTTACAGCATTTAATACCTGTTTTGGAACTTTTAAATTCTTACGCTTACCAATGGGCTTAAGTTCTTCGCCGTCATCATTTCAATTACTTATGGACAAAGTGCTTCATGGTCTGACTTTCAAAATTTGCCTTTGTTATCTTGATGATATTTTAATTGCATCCGAAACTTTCGACCAACACATTGAAGACATAAATACTGTATTTAATCGTTTACAAAATGCAGGCCTTAAATTGGGACCTAAAAAGTGTGCATTTGCCAGAGATTCTTGTATCTTTTTAGGACATTTGATATCCAAAAACGGAATACAGCCACCACCTGATCGTATTTTAGCCATTCAAGATTATCCGCCGCCAAAATCTGTACAAGAGCTAAGAAGGACAGTTGGATTGTTTAATTGGTTTAAGAAGTATATTGACAATTTCAGCTCTACAATTGAACCTTTAACCCGACTGCTTAGAAAGCATGTTAAATTTAGATGGACATCAGAACAAGAGATCGCTTTTCAAAGACTGAAATCCTTGCTTATTTCATCACCTATTTTAGCTTTTCCGAATTATGATTTGCCGTTTTATATGGCAGTAGATACATCATCAAAGGGAATTGGCTACGTTCTTTATCAATACCAAAAAGATGAACATGATGTAGAATGCAGGAAAATTATTAGATATGGTTCAAAATCGCTAAGTCGGTGGCAAAAGTCGTACGGGCCCACTAAATTGGAACTACTCGGAATGGTGACTGCAATTTTAGATTGTTCATGTTATTTGAGGGGACGTAGATTTATTGTTGAATGTGACCACCAGGCTTTAAAGCCCCTATTTGAAAAGCAACTGAAGGGAGCAATCTATGAAAGGTGGATAGCAATTTTACAACAATACAGTTTTGAAATTCGCTACAAACCAGCAAGAGAAATGCAGGTAGCTGATGCACTATCCCGTATCCCGCAAAATATAGGGGCAGATAAATTTTCGAGTCCGGATATAGAAGATCCATACTTTCCGTATAAAACGGAGAAAACGGGTGACATTGTTGTACAAGGCGGACAAACATTTCCTATGTCACTACACACAGACACTAGTGAACATGAACCTGTACAAGTGAATAACATTTGTATCAATATACCAAATGCAACACGACTCGAACAACCAATTATAGGAAAATATTATTTAAATGAAGATGCATTGTATGATGCTGATACAGAAGACAATTGTGATTTAAAACATCTCGTTAAGATTCGACGGCATCAAAAGAAGAAAATTGTCAAACAAAATAAAGTCTCGACAACGCTCGACAAAGTAGAACCTGATGTAAGTCGGACTGAAAAAGACGCAACATGTGCCGATTCGAATGATACTATTCAGAGGGGTAAAATAAACAATGTATCTAGTGATTCAACAACAAATGAAACTAGTTCCGATAATAATGAAAGTATCGAAATGTCAGATAATCATAATTTATCTACAAATGAATCAAACATTGATATGACGGAAAATATTAACAGCGTGAATGAAACTGAAAATATGACAGAAAATGTTGCACATACGAGTGAAGCTGAGACCATGATGGAACAAACAGAATCTAGTATTAGTTCAGATTCAGACACTCTATTGCAAAGACAAGTTAAGTCTATAGAAATATTTGACAAAACCGATTTTAATGTTGAAAGTCTAAAACAACTACAAAAACACGACAATTTCTATGGTACATTTGTACAATATCTCAAAAATGGAGAATTGCCAAAATCCCAGAAAGAAGCACGAAAATTATATTTGCAAATTTCAGACTTTGTGCTTATTGACAACTTATTATTTCGTTGCCGAGTTGCAAAATCTAAAAGGGCAAAAGATTTACGTAACTACCAACTAGTATTGCCAGAAGTTGCACAGAAAACTGTTATTTCATTATACCATGACTCAGCTCTAGGTGGTCACGGAGGAATCCAACATACCATTGACTTAATTAAAGAGAAATATTTCTTCCCTAAATTGGCACAAAAAGTAACAGATTATATAAAGAGTTGTAATGATTGTCAACGTCGAAAGCTTACAAAACTGAATAAAAAATCAGAAATTACATCATTTCGGACTCCGGACTCGCCTTTTCAAGTAGTTCAAATTGACATTTATGGACCAGTTCCAATATCTTCAAAAGGGAACAAATACATTTGTACAGCCGTGGATCTTTTCAGCAAGTTTATATTTGTCGAGCCTATACCTGCGGCCGACTCGATTTCTGTAGCAGAAGTTATTTTTAAATTTATTACCCAATTTGGCGTATTTGATACCTTGATTAGTGATCTTGGCTCAGAATTTATCGGAAAATGTACACAAGAAGTTTGTCGATTACTACAAATAAAACAAGAATTTACACCAAGTTTCGCTCACCACTGTTTAGGTGCGTGTGAGCGCCAGCATCGAACTCTCGAAGAACGTATCACACCATTTATCAGTAAAGGCAATAAATGGGAAGAAGTAGTACCTGCAATAGTTTTCTCTATGAACAATACTGTTAATTCTAGTTTGGGTTATTCCCCTTTTGAAATAATTTACGGGAAGAGACCAACCTTTCCTTTATCACAACACGACAGAAATTTAGATTTAAATACCATATCAAAAGATTACCGAGAATATATAGAAAATTTAACTGACAGACTCAAAATTATTCGTAATCAAGTTGAACAAAATGTTCAAATTTCACAAGCAAAAATGTTGGAACGTGCTAATTCTGGCAAGAAATCTTTATCTTATACTAAAGGGGACTTTGTATATTTGTATAAAGAGCCAACGGGACAGGGACAGAAATTTCAATTTCGTTATGCTGGACCTTATGTAATAGACAAAGTGAATAGTCCTCATTTGTTTACATTAAAGGATACGGAAACACAGAAATGTTTGCCACGGCCAGTTCACATAAATAGACTTAAACCCGCTTTTGTGAGAATACCCAACCCGAAAAATTATTTTATAGACAAAGTCACGACAAAATATATATCAGACAGTTCAGAATCATCGCCTGATTTACACGAACAAAGCGAAGCTGAACATGAAAATTTATCACAAAGTACTGTTAGTATGAGCGACAACAACAGTGCCTATGAAAAAGATACAACAGTTGAAAATGCTGCTCCCAGACGTTCGTCGCGAGTTAAACGCAAACCTGCACGATTTAGGGACAGTTCATTTACAGATCATGGTGATATTTCAAATACCGATAATAAAGTGTCTAAAGTGAAACGGGTCCTTGCTAAAAGATTAAGAAATGGACAATGGACCTACTTAGTACATTTTTCTGGTGAACCAGCGCAAAATGCAAGCTGGATTCACGAAAATCAACTTGATGAGAAAGCTAAGGCGTTAATAGAAGCTAGACCGCCACCTCATATTATTTGAAATTTAAACTCACAGCAGAATACAAATTTCGTGAGATCTTTCTCATGAGAAGAAATAAAATGTCTTATATAACTTTCGTTTTAATCGATACATTGTGTGAGATCTTTCTCATGAGAAGAAATGTCTGATATACCTTTAGTTTCAATGAATACATTTCGTGAGATCTTTCTCATGAGAAGAAAATGTCATGCATACCTTTTGCTTAAATGAATACATTTCGTAAGATCTTTCTCATAAGAAGATATTGCCTGAAAATTTTAGTTTTAATGGATACATCTTGTGAGATCTTTCTCACAAATACACATTCCGTTTTTCCCATTAGGCAGTGGACAAAGTACCAATAGTCCGTCGTTACTGTGACATTATTCTGATTTTATTCCTGTAAATAGTTGAAGTCAGTGAAATTTCTATAAATAGTAACAGTCAATGAGATCTATCTCATGTACACAGTTCAAGTACTTTGTTTAAGCGACAAAGAAAAAAATATTGACCAGTATACTATAAGAACTGAAAGACACTCATTTTTTTTCTGCTGATTCATATTGTAGACAATTTAAGTGTATGTGACAATTTTTTTTTAGTTGGTAATCAGCAGATGCAAATTTCACGCAGGGAGCTTTTAGTTTTGACATTTTTTATGTGTATGTATTTTCGCGACTTATTATATAAGACATTTCTATAAAACAATCAGAAAATTTCAGCGAGATCTTTCTCGTGAAATTCAAATTTATTGCAATGATTATGCATTGTTTATTTTTCTTCATCAATATGTTTGCGATGGTATTTCATTTTATGAATGTGCACGATTTGATTTTTTTTATAAATAGTAAGATACTTGTAAATGAAAATGTCCAGGGAAAACTGAGTACACATGTGAGAAGTCGACATGTTTTTGAGACATGATGTTATGATGAGTAGTAGAATTACTCTTTATTAGGTACTAAAATTTGGAGTTGCATCAGACCAAGAGCATGTGTGTATTAGACATAAACATGAGTGGTGAAATCTGTGTTCTGTGGTGTTGAGTTAGTTCAGAAATAAACCCCTGTAGATGTCGCTTTCTGCTGATATTCATTTGTTACCAGTCCCAGGCTTATTTTATTTTTTTATGTGAGATAGCGCGTGAGATAGTGAAAGGCCAACGATAGTGCGTGAAATAGTATTATTATTTTTTCTGGAACGTCTACATAACTCATGATTATTATGTATTTGGTGTATGTTTACAATTTTTCTATAAGAGTTAGGGCTCTGCTGAACTACATCTCATGTTTTAATCTGCCATTTTATATATGAACACTGAAAGATTTTACGTTTAAGAATGTACTCCAGTTTGAACATCGAAAAAGTACATATTGAGCAAAATGTAAGCTTTTATGAGATGTACCTAGTATGAAATGATAAGTGTGAATTTGATGATAGAAATTGTTGATTTCGGAAAGTTAGACAATTTTGAACAGTGTTTTATTATCCTTTCGCTTAGAACTATTGCATTGTGTTTTTCTATTTATCATGAACCATTATATAGTGATACGTAATTGAACATCTCTTTGTAATAATTGTATAGTTATATTCATTTTTGATCAAAGAATTCTACTTTAATGAAAAATATGTATTTTTCTTTGAGCGGGGGGATATTATATACATTAGTAGAATTCTGGTTTACAATCCGGAAATCCGGAAATTGTTCATATTTGTCCGAAATTGTTTTTGTTTATTAATAGCTTTTTCTCGTGCACGTTGAGAAATAAAGATGTCAGTTTTTCAGTGAAGGAGTTTTTATATTATCGAGTTCATAAAAAACAGAAACCCAAAGTTCCCTAAAAGGTTACAATGGAACTTTTCTTCATGATAATTCATCACTGCATAATACTTTATTGTATTTATCCACATTAACGTCATTTATTAAGTATGAAAGAAAGATGAAGTAAAACTAAAGCATGAGTTAATGGCATGCGATTGTGTATGTTGTAATCGCAAATGATTTACGACCATTGTGGCTGCTTCCTGTTATTCTTTCTTTGCAATTAGTATTTATTCATAATTTACGAGACATAAGGTGTCGAAATGCACACATGTAGAAAATTAATTAACTATAACATCGGCAGTATGTTATTTTTAACCATTTGGCCGATGCCTCTGCTGGTGGACTGTCAGTCCCCGAGGGCATTCACCAACATTGGTGCTGACCCGAAAACTGATTTTATTGAAATTTTCACAAAATATTGTTTAAAACTAAGTAGTATCTCCCTCATGCGTAGCTCTGTCCTTAGCTGAAATTTGGCTTTTCTATTTAGATTCTTTTGGTTATTTGTTCTCGATCAGCTTTTACACATTTTGCGCGTAATGGACTACAGGAAACATGTTGAATGACGATTTATTTAGACTAGATTTAAAACACATACATTCAGAAAATCATTTCCTGGAATGTTCACACAATTGAGGTGATACAGTTGCCTAAAGGTCATGTATTATAGTATGATCTAAACTGCTGATCCGTGCTTTGTATGATCTACCAGAATTATGTTCCCACTTGTTACTCAGTCGGTGCTTGGGGCCGTCTTGAACTATTATGTTAGCTCATTGCTGAAGGCCTCATGGCGACTTCAAGATAAATGACAACAACAAAACCAAGGTTAATTTTGAGGGAAAAAATCAGTTTTTGAAATCCTTTGGTAATCAAATTTAACATTCAGGTATACTAGTGTCTTGACTGAGTACACCTCTGTACCATTGTGAGCTGTATTTTGAAATACGCGTCATTAATCCTAGAGTAACTGTAGAGTAATACCTATTTATAATCCTTTATTCCAAACAACAGACACCTTAATCATCAACTTACTCAATACTATTCACTGATGTTTAGTGCCCACTAGCACGTAAATTTCAAATATGATTTGATTTTACGCCAGATATGATGAAGAAAGATCGTAAAAATTGTAGACTTTAAGAAAGCTTATATATTTCGCTGTACGAGTGATGAACTAAAAAGTGGTACCTTTTGAGAACAAAAAATATCAAAACAATATATACAATATATATTATTTCATAGCAAATGAAAGCGAAGCAGCAAGCCGACAGGAAACTTAAAAAACTGAAGCTATATATAGTTCTATGTATAAGGCTATATATAGTTCTATGTATATTTAGTGATGAGATATAACACCTCAAAAGAACCCCTCGGAGAGAACCAACAACGAAAATCTAAATGTACTATCAGGTGCTATTATAAGGTTCACATGATATCCTGTATAAAACTCAAGTTCCATTGGTGTCCCGGAAGGGTAATCATCATCTAAAAATGTAGTGCAGTGAGACGCTTCGAATTTGATTTAGATTGATGATTTTGTTCCGTTCAAATACTTGCTCAGTTTACACGTGTTCAATAATACCAAAGGTCCTCAGACGTTGTTTGTATTGACATATTTCTTGTTTAGTCACAGTTCAATTTAATGAGGCATTCACTGAATTCAGAGTAACATCTAATTCTCCACAAAGGAGAGAATGACCTGCTGTAGCAAAATCGTGATACCCAGAATACCATCAGGTGTTCTGGAAATGTGAGGTTTTATTATTACTCGTCATATTAGGGATGTAACATAACATTAAACATTGCACAGTAAGGAAACCTTTCAATATTAAATGTTTCTGCTTGAAAACGCTAAATCAGTTAAACCAAACTTGATTTTTAACAATATATGGACAACAATGAACAAATGAAAGGGGGGGGGGGGTATTTACAGCGTTGAGCAATCTGAGATACATAAAAAGTAGATACTCTGTCATGTCTACGTTTTTAGGTTATTGTCAAGCTCTTTTCATAACGTCATAACGTTTATATACATTTTAACCATGCTTTCTATCAACTTACATATCAACATCGTTGTCAATAACAGCTGACTATTGGTGTGTCAAGCTGTTCTAACATTTCATTTCCCTGGGCACAAGTCGATTTGCTCGTAACAAATGCAGCACCGACAGATCTGCCTTTACAAGTGCAAATGGCTTCTTGCAAAAAGTCAGATATTATCATTCCAAGAAAAAGAACTGGTTTGATACCGTCACTTCCTTTCTGTCAACCGAAATCCAAGGTCGATGCTAAAGGAGGTTTAGCTAGATTGGATGTTATCCAAACTTTTGATTTTAAGATAGACCTGAGGACATGCATCTTCGATCTAGCCAATGGTTATGATCCCCTTAACTATTGAAAATGGGGTTCATGTTGATTAAATGACGGTTTACCCGGTGGTATTTGGACAAGACAAGTCCCATTGCTTGTTGTCAGTTTGACACTCACTTGATTGTGTGTTTAGACCCCCTTGGCATGACATGAGTTATAAAATTTATTTATTATGAGGTAGATATTACCCTTGTCCGGTCTTTGTAATGGCATGAGCAGCAAAACTAGTAAGATAGCGTCTTACCTCATTGTAGGAGACACAAAGGCCATGATTGTTCGAAGTATCTGAAGTCTTTAGAACCATACATATGGTAGAGGGCGCATTTTCTGTTTTCTTCTGTAAATTTACAAGAGAAAGTCGTGTTTCAAAAGAGTAGACATTAATATATCAATAATATCCCTGATCAAATGAATTTGCCAGTTCTTTTGGGTTTTTTTTATCTCATGTGGACCATTGTGTCAATTGAGTAATTTCGTCAAGACATTATAAAAATAACAAAATTTTACTGTATCCGTTTCTCATACTTTATCAACATGAGCAATCAGATGGCTGACAGTCATGTCGTCTTTGGGATGGTACGTGATACGGCTTTAGACATATTTTTCCCTCTGAATTTCAATTGTTTGGGAACTACCAATATATATTCATTAGATTCTCTTTTTGAATTATTCCAGGTTCCAGTTAGTATATATCCATGACATATCCTACCTAGTTGGATCAGTTTTCATAAATGTCAAAATAGACAAAAACGGGAAAAAAGGCAGAGGAAATTCAGATATACAATTGCTTTGTTTGACCATGTATTGGTAGTGACTTCTATGACCGTCACCACGACTTCATAGATAGGCATCAAATGTCTGTGTCAAAAATAAAACATGTTCAGGTTTACTCACGTCTTCCCGGATTTGACATTACCGATTCTGACCTTACTCTGGATTGACCCACTGACAGTGTGACGGGTGCTGTATACAGAGCAGGATATGCTTTCCCTTCTGAAGCACCTGATGTAAATCTTTTTTCTTTGAGAGTTTACACTGTTAGTGTTTTAGTTTTAAGTGTTGTATTGTAGTGTTTGTGTGTTTTGTTGGTGTGTAGTGTTCTTGATCTTCCGTCTTCTGGTGTTCCTGCTTTTACCTTGTCTCCGGACTTTATGTAATCCTGTGCTTTGTTCCTTCCGTATTCTACTGTCGTTCTTTAGTCTCATGAGCATTAAATCCATATCTATCCGTTCATTGCATGTTTATTTTTGAAGTCCTGAAAAATATTCTAAATACCGAAGTTACTGTGAATTTATTTTCTGCATATGCGCATCTCGACAACTTATGTCTCTTCAGTGCAGATAAAATCTAAACGTTTGGAAGACCATGAACTCAAAAATGTTCAAAAACTGATAGAGAACAAATCAACTAAGGACAGAGCTTTGCATGAAGGAGATACTCCTTAGTTTCAACAAAATTTACAAAAATTTAGATATTGCAAGTTTCCAAATAGAATCGGCTTTCGGGTCAGCATCGAAGTACTGACAACTGGGCTGGTGAATACCCTCGGGGACTAACAGTCCACCAGCAGAGGCAACGACCCAGTTGTAACAAATAACAAAATACCGAAGTTACTGTGAACTTATTTTCTGAATATGCGCATTTCGACAACTTATGTCTCTTCAGTGCAGATAAAATCTAAACGTTTGGAAGACCATGAACTCAAAAATGTTCAAAAACTGATAGAGAACAAATAACCAATATGATCTAAATGTAAAGCCAAAATTAGCAATGGACAGAGCTTTGCATGAGGGAGATACTCCTTAGTTTCAACAAAATTTACAAAAATTTAGATATTGCAAGTTTCCAAAATAGAATCGGCTTTCGGGTTAGCACTGAAGTACTGACTACTGTGCTGGTGAATACCCTCGGGAACTAACAGTCCACCAGCAGAGGCATCGACCCAGTGGTAACAAATAACTAAATACCGAAGATACTGTGAATTTATTTTCTGCATATGCGATTAAGTATTTAAGGCCGATATCATGCGGTAATAATATATAAATTTTAAATTTGCATAAAGGGCGATACTGACATCAGTCCATTTCGGTACGAATAAACTATTAACACGAGTGTGCTCACTACATTCCCTTCCTATACTGAAGGATATTTTCTGAAACATTTGACATGATAATTTATTACCTATTTAAACATGGAGTAAACTGACCTGTGCACTGTAACCGCTTGAGTTTTTGTTTTGTGTTAATACGTTCTCTTTACTGCTATTGTTTAGTTAAATGATGGTGTTAATCTGGCAATATTTTTAAGAATATCCCGAATTCTCCAAAGCATAATGAACGTGAAAGGTTTTGTTTTATTTCTAGGATTCGCGAAAACTTAAAATTGATTCCAATAGAAAAATATTGCTCGAGTTTTGTTCTACATATAATTTAATAAGGAAAAATAAAGGAATAAAGGATCAAAGGTCATAATTATAATACACTTAACAAAGATGTGTTGAAAGTATTAAATCTGTCGTTATTCTTTTTGGCGTGATAAAGATGCTTGAACTTTTGATCGACAACATTTTGTGTTTTTTTTTTTACTTCTGGATTCAGATAGGGGAACAGGTGTATGTAATTGTGAAAAGCTCACATTTTTCTAGTATTTGTCTCTTGTCTTTATTTGTGTTTCTCTCGTAAATTGTAAATTGTGGCATGAGATTGTAGTTTTCAGCCATTGTAGGTGTTTACTGTTATCATTTGTTTGTAATAGAGAAGTTGAGTATGAGACAAAGTCTCTACAAATACATGACAGAACAAAGCAATAGAGCATTCTATTTATTCTGAGCCTCTGTCCAACACCTGTCTGACCCTAACGAAATCTTAAGTCCAAAAAGGTTTCAGTTTCTACAGGTTTCACTGTATCACATTAATATAGCAGATGATGTTTACCTTTCTGTAACACATAAAGTTACTATAAGTATAGTGTAGCCTATGTAACGAAAGGATATGGAGTAAACGCTGAATAAAACGTTAAACGCCGTTTAACGCTGAATAAACAAGAAAACAAAATCTAACTCCATTTTAGTCGAAGCCTGTGTAAACCGAAAAACTTTGGTTCAGTTTCGCCAGGTTTCACATGTTTTATAGGAATATGAGGTTTACTTCTGGAGAACTTGATGGCACCCTTAGTATTTCTTTTATACTGCAGACCTTTTTTGCAATAATAAGAACACCATGATACATCATGGCACATCATGGTATTACGTTTTCAACTATATGTGATTAGTTCTTTCCAGGGGTTCCTTTTTAGGGATTGATATCTATACTGCCATATAATGGCTTTGGATTTTTCAATTATCCTGTCTGCTTGCTACATCGTTTTTGTTTGATGCATCTTTTTATATTTTGAGTTTTTATTTTTTTAATCTTTAAGATGTATATGTTATCGGGCTTGACGGCTATGTATCGTCAAATATCAACCCTTGAGCTAGAATATGAAGTACAAGGGCAAGTGAGCATAGCGAACGAGCCCCAAGCTTTATATTCTGGCGAGTGGGATGATATTTTGCAATACATCAGCTGTATTTTGTATTTTAGATTTGAACTGAGGTTTCCAATTCTCCCAAAGTTGCGCGGGAAATTCGACATACACTTCATTCTCGCCTTTCCAGCAATTTTCAGCTTGAGAAACATGCTTTGTAGTTTTATAACGTCTTCAAACTAAAAAATGGTTTTACCGGAACTACTAAAAACGTAGTGTATGCTGTTGGTTGCAAACGATGCCAGATGATCTATGTGGGCGAGACTTGTAGAAGATTGAGTGTTCGCTGTGTCGAACATAAACAGAGCGTCACCAATGGAAAAAAAAATGCCCAGTAGGCGAACACTTTCGGCGATCTAACCACAGCATACTGGACATGCATGGAACTGTCATTTTACGAACTAGTAACTAGTGCGGATGAGAAACAACGACAGTTCCTTGAACAAAAAAAAAACAAAAAATTATTCACTTTCTGGGGACTATTCGATCCTTTGGTATGAATGTTAAGAAACAGTCCATTTTATGATTTTACTTCTCTTATTTGAAATTACACGATTGCACAGTAAGTAATACACATGTTTTATTTTATTTTTTTTTTTTGATTAAGTTCAAGATTGAGCACGATTTTTACAGATGGTTTTTGTTACGTTTTTTCTCGTATCCCCTTCACGTTTTTCCGTTTTCTGTCCCGGTTGCCCATAGAAGAAGGTCGTTCTGGCCGAAGCGTTGGGCACACTTTTCTTTCCACTCGTTTTGAATATTTTTAGCTGTTTTTTAGTTTGTATTTTTGGTTTGATTTTATTTTATAATTGTGGCCTACCTTACCATTTTTATTTTGTTTATTTACATTAATTTGTGGCAATTGCACAACATATATTTTTTTTTTATTTTTGTACTTTTTCATCATCTTATTGGCAAAGGTTTTGTAAGTAGATGAATATTTTGACCAAACTACTCTAATAAATGATTTTGAGTGTTGCAGCAACATTTGTTTGAAACACTAGTAAAAAACAAGATGATTCTAATGTAAGACAATACGTCCAAGAGACAAACCTAGATAATTCTTTAAATGAATCGGATAATAAAATTTTAAACGGTGAAATGACGATTGAAGAATGTACAGATGCTATCTTCAAACTTAAACTGAACAAATCTCCTGGTTTGGACGGATTGTCTGTGGAATTCTACAGAACTTTCTGGCCAAAATTAAAAAGAATTTTAGTGAGGGTATTAAATGAATGTTATAATAATACATGCATGAGTAATTCTCAAAGAACAAGTGTACTTTCATTGATATTTAAAAAAGGGGATCCATTGTTATTAACTAATTATAGACCTATTTCACTTTTAAACGTCGATTTGAAACTTGCGTCTTACGTATTAGCGCAACGATTAAAAACGGTATTACCCAAAATAATAAACAGTGACCAGACGGGATACATTAAAAAAAGATTTATTGGTTTTAATCTACGCCAGATTCAGGACATTATAGATTATGCCGACTCGTATAAGATTGAGGCTGGGATTGTTTTTGTAGATTTTGTCAAAGCGTTTGACAGTCTGGAATGGAATTTCATGTTTGAAACCTTGCGCTATTTTGGGTTTGGGGAATCATTCACGAGTTGGGTAAAAACTTTATATATCAATATCCAAACTTCTATTACGAATAATGGATGGATATCCGAGCCTTTTAAAAATTTTCGTGGTATTAGACAAGGATGCCCTTTGTCTGCTCTTTTATTTGTTATCTCCGTAGAAATTATGGCTTTGCGTATACGCAATAATAAAAACATTA